>JACN01095998.1:0-11240 GCA_000787155.1 Scartelaos histophorus
TTTTTTTTTTTTATTTCTTTTCATTTTCATCATTAGGATTGTTTGGAATTAGTGTTTCAAGTTGTTTTTTTTCTAATTTTGTTTCCAGTTGTAATTATTTTTTTTTCTGAATGAAATGATTACACCTCTAAGAACAAGTTTGCCTGTTTTCCAAATAATTGACGGGGAGGGCTTTGGAGAGTCATTCATTTGTAGAAAGGACGCCCACTCTCTCTTAATGAGTGTGTCAGAGTGTGGCTCTTTGTGGACAGTTGTATTGAGTTTATGCAGATTGTGTAACGCTCGCTGGGCCGGGGTCGTGATTCTGATGAGCTGTGCTTTTGTGTCTGTTTTATTAGGAAGGACAGAGTTACTTATGAGGAACGAATCTGTACAAGAGTTTGTGTGCACATGAGTAAAGTGTATTCTTCTACAGATGGGTAATTCTGGTTTAGATCTGGTTTAGATCTGGTTTAGATCTGGTTTAGATCTGGTTTAGATCTGGTTTAGATCTGGTTTAGATCTGGTTTAGATCTGGTTTAGATCTGGTTTAGATCTGGTTTAGATCTGGTTTAGATCTGGTTTAGATCTGGTTTAGATCTGGTTTAGATCTGGTTTAGATCTGGTTTAGATCTGGTTTAGATCTGGTTTAGATCTGGTTTAGATCTGGTTTAGATCTGGTTTAGATCTGGTTTAGTCCTGGTTTATTTCTGCTTTAGACCCGGTTTAGTCCTGGTTTAGTTCTGCTTTAGACCCAGTCTAGTCCTGGTTTAGTCCTGGCTGGTTCTGGCTCGATGAAAGAGTGCAGAGGAGATGCAGACAGCTGCTGTTTCCTGTGTTGATAAAGTTAGACTTGGACAGCTGATGGACGGACCACAGAAGGAGAGAGGGAGAGAGGGAGGGAAGAAGGGAAGGAGGAGAAAAGTAAAGAAGGCGGAGAGAGAGAACAGACCTGAGCCAGGATCTGGGTCTTTAGTAGAAGTGGACCCGCTTGAGCAGGTCTTGGTCAGGAGAAGCATTAACTATTAACGTTCTTTTAGATTAAAACAGTCACACAAACTCAGGACAAGAGTCCAGTTCTCTGCAGCCCAAAGCCGCTCTGATCTGGATGTGATGGTCAGATCTGCGGAGGGACAAGCAGGTGCAAGCTTCAACACAAATAGATCTGAGCAAAGTTTTGGCTCACTTTACATCAGACCTATTCTGCAAACTGGACTTTTCAGAGTTTTAACCACAAGTTGACTCTGAATTTGGATTTGAAGTGATTTTTGCATTTTTTTGCTTATTTACTTCCTTCTCCAGTTTGAGTTTCTTTATCAGTGATCAGGATTGGGCAGCGTTGCGTAGTCATTTTGGTACAAATGTAAACATACTTTGCTCTAGTGTGATGTGCAGGTACCACAGGAGGGGCCCACAGCAGGAGCTTCATTGTTGTCATGAGATTCATAGTGACGTCAGCTCCCACTGGACACAGTCGGTCACTGTAGGTCACTTTAAATGGTGAACACTAAAACTCATATGAATAAATGACCCTTTAGTATATCTGACAGTTGAAATAATCCAATTTTTTTCTTTTTAGGGGAACACATTATATTGGAACTACACTGGGCACATGTTTCTGGTGTGTAGTACTTTTTGTCTAAAGCCATGTTTTAAAAGTGTTCTACGTAATAAAAGTATTCTCTCTTTTGCCCTGTTTATCTCGTCGCAGTAGTGTTTAGTATTTGCTCGTGCCTAGCAGCTTAGTGACTAATAAGAGCAGAGGTGGGTAGTACTCAGTTACATTTACGCAGTGACATTACATGAGTAACTTTTTGAAAATGTGATTTTTCTATCAGCATACTTTTACTCCTTTTACTTCAGAAATATTTGATTGAAGTAACAGTACGCTGCTTGAGTAATATACTGCACAGTGAAACAGTTCTCTTACTTGATATAGTACAGTGTATCAGTACTCTTACTCAAGTAATACACTGTAATATATATATATATATATATATATATATATTACAGTGTAACAGTATTCTTACTTGAGGCATATATAATACAGTGTAACAGTACTCTTACTTGAGGCATATATAGTACAGTGTAACAGTACTCTTACTTGAGTAAAAGTTGTGTTTCCTCTTCTCACTGTGAGTAATTCTAAAGTGACAAAATCTTTGTGAAAATCTGAAATGATTTGAACATTTGTGTTTCTTGCTCCTCCTTTAAATTATTTAGTTTTTCTCATTTTTGTGTCTGCCCTTTGAAAATAACAGATTTTATACTGTTTAGTACTGTTTATAGTACTATATAGATCTAGTATCACCTGTGCACATGTGAGTGTGTAGTGAAAGGTGAACAGAGTGACACCAAACACACAGCAGCCACAAACACTTACTTGAATTGTTGCTGCGTCTTTGGTTCCAGTTTTCCAAATGTTCTACACACATCGTCCACAACAAATCTCCAAAGTTTTTGATGAAAAGCAAATGCAAAGTTTTCAGCTGATTACCCGACCACAAATCGACTGAGAGGGAGAGGAGGGGGGAGAGAGGGGAGACGGGGGAGGTGAGAGCGATCAGACCAATGACCCTCCATCCCGGGCCTTTTATACCCCGACCCCCTGTGACGCTGCCCCCTGCAGGCCGCCCCACATCCACAGACACACAGCCTTATTTAGAGACGAGCGGCAAAAATAGACCAGAGAATGCAGAGGGAGGGTCCACTAGAACCTGCCGGGGAGGGGCACAGAGGTCCACATATCTGTATACATGTGTGTAAGAGAGCGGGGGGGGAAAGGGTTGTGATCCTGATCTGTCAGCTGGAACTGAATCCACTCCAAATTATCTACCCAAACAGTAAGATCATTTCAATACTTTTAAGTCATTTTCTGATAGATTTAAATGTTTATATCTGAAGCTTTTTGCTGTGTACTCCATACAACTGTTCAACAACTCACCCTTATGTAACAGATAATACTCCCTACAACTGTACAACAACTCACTCTTATGTAACAGATAATACTCCCTACAACTTTACAACAGCTGAGCCTAATGTAACAGATAATACTCCCTACAACTTTACAACAACTCACCCTTATGTAACAGATAATACTCCCTACTCAAGTAAAATGATCTTGGACATGATCTTGGCTGCATGGGCAGATCATTTAACTACTGGGTCACTTTCAGACAGATTTAAGTTCTATCTTAAATTTTGTTCAGTTTTTTTTTGCAGTGCTGCACTCATCCTCTTGGCTGACCCTTGACCAGTGATGTCAGGCCCTAGCCACATATCACCCAATTATCTGAGTGAGGGTTATCTCAGAAGCTTCAGCAATCCTCAGACTGTGGTATGTGCCCAAATGGTGGTACATGAGCTCTTTCAGGTTGGGACTTGGAGCTCTACAGTTTGTGGGTTTGCCTCGTTTACATTTCATTTGACCCTCTTTTCTGTTCTCCGTTGGATAATTTCTGTGTAAACTGCAACGGAAAAGATGTAATCCTCTTTTAGACCTGGAAAATTCCTGTTATGGACCTGCTTTAGTCCTAAATGAGAACTAAAATATCCCTGTTATTGACCTGTCTTAGTCCTACACCTGTAACCGTCCTGTTATATACCTGTCTTAGTCCTAGATTAGCCCTAATAATGTCCTGTTATTGACCTGGTTTAGTGCTAAATTAGAGCTGGAAAAGTCCTGTTATAGACCTTTCTTTGACATAGATTAGACTTGGAAAAAATCCTGTTATAGACCTGGTTTAGTCCTAGATTAGCCCTGGTAAAGTCCTGTTATAGATTTGTTTTAGTCCTAGATTAGCCCTGAAAAAGTCCTGTTATAGAACTGTCTTGGTCCTAGATTAAATTTGGAAAAGTCTTGTTATAAACCTGGTATAGCCCTAGATTAGACCTGGAAAAGCCCTGTTATAGATATGTTTTAGTCATATTTTAGACCTGGAAAAGTCCTATTATGGGCCTGCTTTAGGTCTAAATTAGACTTGAAAAAGTCGCGTTGTAGACCTAGTTTAGTCCAAGATTAGTCCTTGTAATGTCTTGTTATAGACCTGGTTTAGTGCTAAATTAGACCTGGAAAAGTCCTGTTATAAACCTGGTTTAGTCCTAGATTAGCCCTGCCAAAGTCCTGTTATAGACCAGGTTTAGTCCTAAATTAGACCTGGAAAAGTCTTGTTACAGACCTGGTTTAGTCCTAGATTAGCCCTGGTAAAGTCCTGTTATAGACCTGGTTTAGTCCTAGATTAGACCTGGTAATGTCCGATTATAGACCTGGTTAAATCCTAGATTAGCCCTGCAAAAGTCCTGTTATGGCCCTTTTTTAGTCCTAGATTAGACTTGCAAAAGTCCTGTTATAGACCTCTCTTAGTCCTAGATTGGATTTGGAAAAATCCTGTTGTAGACCTGGTTTAGTCCTAGATTAGACCTGCAAAAGTTCTGTTATAGACCTGGTTTAGTCCTAGATTAGCCCTGGTAAAGTCCAGATTTAGACCTGGTTTAGTCCTAAATTAGCTCTGATAAAGTCCTGTTTTAGACCTGGATTAAATCTTTTCTTTAGTGGTACTTGGTGTGAAAGTGTGAGTCGCTGGTCTATATCTACAGAAACACTCACACACGCCCAGCCCTCAGCTCTTCCCCCTGGATCACACAGCCCCTCCCCCTTTACTCTGACCCACCCCTCCTCATTGGCTCCGCCCCCTGCTCCTCTCAGTATTTTTAGCTCAGACAGAAAAAGATGTGTCAGGCTCGTCTCCCTGTGCCTCACCCTGACCCTCCTCTCTCTGCAGTCCAGACTTTAATCTTTCATCAACGTCAGCGCTTTTCTTTTTCCGTTGGTCACCCGGGCAACCATAACAACATTAAAGCTCCACTGCGTATCTTTTGAGCACAAATAACACACTAAAATAAAATGATGATGTTGTGGTTTAGTAGTTTATTCGGTCATTTTGCAGCACTGCAAAACAAAACATAAAGGGACTACAACCCCATGGATCATGACCGAAAGAGGCTGAAGTAAAAGTACGCTATTAAACGACAACATGATACTGAGATTTGAAAAAATTGACACACTCGGACAATATGTTTGAATATTATGAGGGAAATATCTATTGAAGAAATATGAAATTTCATGTGGCACTAAAAACACTTCAGAAAAGATGACTAAAAAAGAGAAAATACATTTGATTAGATTTAGAGTCATTTTAAAGAAATTTAAAAATCATCAGTTAAGAGTGGACGGTCGCATCACATAAACATTTGACACATTAAGGACAAATAACATGCAGAATAACTCTTGGTGAAAAAACTGACCTTATATAAGAGACAAATATACATTAAACCAAACACAATTGAATGCATAAGTCATTCATTCCAGAGCTCTATAGCTTTTGATACTTCATGCTTTTTTTTAAAACTTAAGACTACAGATTTTTAAAAAATTATCACTTAGATTGTGCCATACCGGCTTGGCAAAGTGAAAGTGGTGTGTGCATGAGTGATGGTGGTGGTCGGAGGGGCCGATGGTGCAGATTGGCAGCCCCGCTTCTGTCAGTCTGCCCCAGGGCAGCTGTGGCTGTGTCTTTTCACCACTGAGTGTGGAATGAAAGAACAATGCACTGTAAAGTGCTTTTGGTATCTTGAAAAAAGGCGATATAAAAATGCAAGGATTAGTTAGTTAGTTAGCTAGTTAGTTAGATTGTACCATATACTCTAACAAGCTCTCAGGTGCTGCAGTACTTGGGGCAGCCACTAGTTGAGCTGGGACAAAGGAGGAGGGGCTTACCGAGTTTTTATTGCAGATCTATGTGTATAAACAGACATAGCTAAACTGCTAGCCACCGCGCTCCAAACAAGAAGTGAGCATGGCTGTGATTGGCCTCCAGCGCCTCCAGTCCACTGCTGCTGTCAGACTCATTTTGGTCTTTTTCACCACTGAGTGTGGAATGAAAGAACAATGCACTGTAAAGTGCTTTTGGTATCTTGAAAAAAGGCGATATAAAAATGCAAGGATTAGTTAGTTAGTTAGCTAGTTAGTTAGATTGTACCATATACTCTAACAAGCTCTCAGGTGCTGCAGTACTTGGGGCAGCCACTAGTTGAGCTGGGACAAAGGAGGAGGGGCTTACCGAGTTTTTATTGCAGATCTATGTGTATAAACAGACATAGCTAAACTGCTAGCCACCGCGCTCCAAACAAGAAGTGAGCATGGCTGTGATTGGCCTCCAGCGCCTCCAGTCCACTGCTGCTGTCAGACTCATTTTGGTCTTAAAATTATCATCTTAACCCACTTTACATTTTCCTATTTGTTTTTTGCAATTTTGTCTTTAAATCAAGATATGAACATTAATAACAGTGGAAGTCAACACAAATGTTTCATTTTTAGAGTCATTTTAGATCAATATTGTAATCTGAAATGTCACGATTATAACAGAATGATGCATAGAGGTCATAGAGTATAACTATAGCTATGGAAGATCATTTGTTCCATCAGATTTTGAATTTTAAATACAGCTGAATTTCTATCTTTGAATTTTTTAACTGTGAAAAAAGATGATTAAATAATTTTTAATTCAAGTTTTGTTAGCAGTAATCTCATACTTTTTTAATGTGTTTCAAATTCAAACTAAAAATGTTCTTATCAGATGTGGAAATGTAAGGAACAGCAAAATAAATGTGGAAAAAAAATGTATACCACACTCAGATGACTGATGTCCAAAAGCTTTTTATTTTATTTATAAATTATATTAAAAAAAAAAAAAAACAAACAAACAAAACAATTATCAGTTATTTTTCTTGCATCGCACCACCACTTAAGAAATAAAAGAGAGGTTTTGATGTGGTTTATTCTAACCAATCAAATTGCTTCACTGCACCATTTTCTGTTTGTTAATGATTTTCGATCAAATCTCTTTGGATTGATTGCTTCTGCCTTGGCATCATGGATTTTTGTTACAAATTTTTTTCACTGGGAATTTAAGACTGTAGAATTTTGACCTCTGAATTTTGAATTTGAGCGATTTAAAATATCTGTGCTGAATATTTAAAAGGTGAGTTTTTTTTTTTTTTTTTTAAGTACACTTATAATTTCAGTAACTAAAATTCAGATTATTTTAAAAAGTTAAAAAAAAGTGTTTAAAAATTCAGTGAGAAACTCGGCAGTATTAAAAATTCAAAATTTGATTGAACAAATGATCTTCCGTAGTTATAGTTATGCTTTATGACCTCGTGGATCATTCTGCTGTAACCATGACATTTGAAATTACAATATTGATCTGAAATTATTTTAAAACTGCTCTTCATATTCATATGATTTAAAGGCGAAATCTGAATAAATAACTAAGAATACAGGCTTAAGATGATAATTGTATGATCAAAATGAGTGACAGGATTCAAAATTCAACATCAGATGGGACAAATTATCTTCCATTCGCAGCATAGCAGACACATGGACTATAGGTCTGATTTAAGGAAGAGCTGCACTTGAATGAAACTGAATACTACACCAGGCTTTGATGACAAAAATAGATCCATATTAATGTGAATGTCTCTGTAGCAGATTCCCCCAAGTGTCTGAGCAGAAAGTGTCCTGACCCAGTACACAGATCTGGTGTACTCAGCTCTTCAGGTCTAAAAAAGGCCACTGTGCACCGTCTCCGTCTAATTATAAAATGTTTTATTGTCTGTAAATTAGGAAGTGCATGGTAGCATCCTAGTTGAGAGAGGACAGTAGGGTAGAGAGAAGTGGAAGAGAAAGGAGAAAGATGAGAACAGGAGGAACAGAGCGGTGCAGAGATGGACAAAGAAAGGATATTGATCTGATCGTTTAAAGAGGCAATCTCCTGCTGCGGCTCCAGGGACTGCGCAGTGTGTGGAGAGAGGAGGAGGACGAGGAGGAGGAGGAGGAGGAAGAGGAGTGAGAGAGAGAGAAGAGAGAAAGCAAGTACGATGGAGAGTAGGAGAAGAAAGGGGAGATGGAGTGACCTGAGTAGGAAGAGAAGGGGAGTGAGGGGCATGACTCTTGTTTTGAGCGGTTTTATGACACCAGTGTTTTCTATTGTTTAACACACAAACCCTTAGGCTCCTCTCAGAATGAAAACACTCCTTGCATCCTTGTGATGTCATGTGGTAATACAGGAAATGCTCAACTGTGTTATAAACTCCATCCACCTGTAATGTTTGTGTCATTAAGAACACAGAGTATCAGTCCAAGTGCGTATAGGTAGTTAGTAATAAGTGTGAACAGCAGCGTGTTGTCTGTATGTGCAGTGTGTGAAGGTCCTGAGAAGAACTGAAGATGTAAACTGGCAAACTCCAAACATCATCATCTGTGTCCATGCACACACCACAACACTACACTCTGTAATGTGTTATTTATTACTTGTTACTATCATATAATTTGTTCTATTGTAATATTCCTGTATTTAAAATGTTATTTTCTCCTGTAGTGTGTGGCAGCCTTGAATACATTTTGATGTGATTCACAATGACGTCAGGTGTTTCACCACTGTTAATCTCACAGGGATTTTAGCAAATTTGTTTGAAGACCAACAAAAAACCCACCACTTCAGTCCA
Organism: Scartelaos histophorus; assembly: GCA_000787155.1. Lineage (NCBI taxonomy): Eukaryota > Metazoa > Chordata > Actinopteri > Gobiiformes > Gobiidae > Scartelaos > Scartelaos histophorus. Next base: position 8,545 of record JACN01095998.1, read on the forward strand.
GGTTAAAAATACATCGTAACTAGTGTTACTGACATCTGTACCAAGTAAAACATTACCACTGCGTTACATCAAAAAGCAATGCAATACAGTAATTTGTTACTTTTGTAATGTGTTACTCCCATCACTGCCTATAATCATTAGGATATACTACAATAGTTTTCGCTCTGGAAGATAAAATGAGCTGTTCACTTGAAAACTACCTCATCACACGGTGAAACAGAGCGTCTGGAGGTTTGAAGATGACGGACTAATAATAAAATGTTACTCAAATATGCGTGTGAAAAAAAATACAACTCCAGGTCTGTTTTTGAGAGCTCAAGGGAGTCCATGTTGTGTAATTCATCCTCTGTGCTGCAGTGTGTGCAGAATGTGTAGTAGAAGGTTTAGTTTCAGACCTACGGAGGCTCCTGGTCTGGTCCAGGTCATACACTGTATAAAGACGTGGGCTAAGCGAGTTTGACGTCACAGAAATTTGGCTTCAGTCAAATGGAGATCATCGAGACTAGCAATTATAGGGATGAACCTGGAGCCGAGGTTCAAATTTGGAATACCAACTATGAGAATCATAGCAACCAAAGAGCCAATCAGTAGGGACGGTGCTGAAGATAACGCCCCTTCTTACCTGCACCGCTGGTTTGGCAGAGAGCAGGAGCTTAACAACACTGTCAGTCAAACCTGTTGAGAGACCTCAGGGAAAGAAGGCACCTGATTGGTCTGTTATTAAAGTTCGTATCTCGATTTAGTGATGAAATAGTGAAAAAAAAACATCAGCATCATGTAGAGTGGGGTCATATGAACATTTTGAGACCAAACTGAGCAGCAGACAGCAGCAGTAACAGAGACCATGTTTTTAACAAAAAGTCAAAGTGAACTGGAGCCACTGGAGCCGAACCACGGTCGTGCTCACTTCCTCTGCGGCTAAGTCTGTATGTATATACAATGTATGGCTCACACCCAGAGGCAGCACAGCAGCAGATCCTCTCGTCTCGTGACATTTCCAAACAGTAAAAGTCACACAGCTCGTCTCTGTAGACAAAAGCACAGGAGGCCGGGGCTCTGTGTCTGAAGTCATCTGGATGGAGGCAGTGAGAGGCCGTGAGGGGCTGCAGGGTTCCAGGTCAGAAGAATGTCCAGAAACCACAGCAGCACACACACTTCATCAGGACATTTCAGGTGGAAAATATTAAAAACAAAATATATAGAAAATGATCATTACTAAATTCTAAGCACCAAACACAAAGATACAGAGAGAGCAGGAAAACTCCCCAAAGACCAGTTACTGTGCAGCTGATGGATGTGATGCTAGCTGGAGGCACTGCTCTGTTTGAGGCTTGTAAGACTATAATCTGAGCTTTGTTTTTACACGGTCAGGCCATAAAGAGCTGCTTTATTTGGTCCTACAACAGGTGAGCTGATTTGTGCTGCTCAACAAGTCTCTCTCGGATAACATTACAGCCACAAGATACGTCGCATTTTCCAAGATTTTCAGTCACTCTCACCGTTTTGAGTCTGTAACGTTTCATGTATTAACCCACTCTACATAAAGGAAGCACACGAAAACAGACAATGATGCAAACAATTCAATTCATTATAATATATAAGGAATCAAATTAAGCTAAAACTAAGTTCTAAGAGTTCTAAGAAGTGATTTAAGATGATACTGATAATGCAAGTCTTATTTCCTCAGGCAGGTTGTTCCAAAGTCGAGGAGCCCGGACCGAAAAGGCTCCATCACCTTCGCCCGGAGTCTGGAATTTGGAACTGCCAGAGGGACCTGCCAGAAGATCTACGGCTGCAGTTCATATGGGGTTAAAGTTGTGAAATGTAACATAATGCGAGATCTAAACAAGTTTTAAAAGAGATCAATAACATAAGAGTTAGGTTTGCTCACTCACAGTAAGGATGCATGTTTATCAGTGCAAAAAATACGCTTCCATTTTAGGCTTAGTATTTTTTTACTGCTTTAAAAAAAAAACATGGAAAGTAGCTGTTCCTTTGTCCCTTTGTGACCACCACCGCTTCACATCTCAGAACCAAGCTAACACAAAGAGTTTATTATGAATATTTGAATTAATTTCATTGCCCAGCAGAATGTGAGCGCTCCCTTGGAATCGCAGGTCTTATGCATTTAATCAACAGACCAAAGAGGCTCATGGGGCAAACGGTTGTAAGGCTAAAGGGAAATCTACAGTATCCGGTCAAAGAGTTGATAATATCTTCTGTGCTAATAGCTTGGATTTCTAATGTGAAAAATGTTGTTATTAAGAATGGGTTTGTGTTGTGCTGAGGCTAACTGGCCCTTATGCACTTCTAACATTCAGACCTATAGAAATTGCATGTGCCGTTGCCGTTGGAGATTAGCGTCCTGTGGGTGTGTTTAAAGAAAGTATCCAGGATTTTACAGCTCGGACTGTTTTTCTTTTACGACCAACGTTTGTATCGACCACAATAAAAAAAACACATCGACCGGGTCATATAGAAGTTTGCATTAAGGACGCACTCATCAGATTCTATGCTTGTAAATAAGAGAGTATACAGAGAGTTTCTGTAATGCACTCGTACTGAGCATGTGCGAAGGGAAACTTTGATCGTGTCCTGCTAAACCACTCAGAAAAGTGTTCTTCAGTCAAGGATTGTGCAATAAATATATATCCAGAGCTTCTTAAACTTTCATTTGAAACAGTTTGCAGTGCTCC
>KN511244.1:0-31973 GCA_000787155.1 Scartelaos histophorus
TAATAATAATAATAATAATTGTATATTGTATTTCATTCTAAAAAGCAGAAAATAAGACAATTTAAATAAAAATGAAAATAAATAATACATAATAAAAATAAAAATAATAAAAATGTATGTTATGATTAAGCAATGAAAAAGAGAGGTTGCCTTAAAAAAATTTAAAAATTAAAAATCACATCTAAAATAAAAGCAATGCAGCTTTAGTCCACACATGAGGTAAAATTATGAAATTATTCCAAATTATCTGTCTTACGCAACACGCAACGGGCCGGTTATGGGCCTAGGAACTGCACAATGTCCAGATCTGCAATAAAACAAGGTTAAGAACACAGATAAAACTATAGAAAATCAACTTGAGTTAAAAGCCAGTGTAAAAAAGTGCGTTTTCAGCAGCGATTTAAAACTTTCCAGCAAAGTAGCAGCTCTGATGTGTAACGATGACCCCAGTGTTCTGCCCAGAATGTGCAAAGTGAGCAAATACAGTAAGAAGATCATGAAGAGATTTAAAAACAAATAATAAAATATTAAACTAGGTCAAAATTCTTAGATATAGTGTGTTTTGCTGTGCTGAATATTGCACATTTTCCTGCAGACGACTAAACTCCTAAATGACCCTGTTGCCCTGCAGGTTCACCCCATACGAGTGGTACAACCCTCACCCATGTAACCCCGACTCCGACGTGGTGGAGAACAACTTCACCCTCATCAACAGCGTGTGGTTTGGGGTAGCAAAACACAGCTCCAGGTCTGTTTGTGATGAGGAAATATTATAACAGATCAGAAAATGTCTTAATTTGAACCCTTTAAGGTAGAATTAGCTCGGTACAGCGGTCATTTTAGTATCCTGCAGTGCCGAAAAAAGCAGAAAAAGGCACTCGAGTCTAACCAAACATAATTGATGACACTGTTGTTTGATTGATTTGTCTGAGCAGCCGCTGGAATCCGATTCTCCCACACATTTAGGCAGCAATCTCTCTTCACCAGTCGGAATGAAAGACAAGCACAGCACTGTGTAGGATGCAGTTTAATGAGTTTAAAAGTACGACGACAGCATATGCTCCACACTGCAGTGAGTCAGACTGACAGGTACCGAAATCCACCAAAATCCACTCGCGCTCACACAAGCTGCTTTGGCCAGATGTTGCAGACAGATGACAGTCGCAGGACACCGCCAAGCCCGTCAAGTCTGTAGCCGATAAAGCAAACAAAAGCCTGGGGAATAGTCCAGAGAAGCCACCTGGAAGACAGAGAAGTTAGGCCTGGAACAGCAACTTCCCTTTGAAAACGGCTATGGGGATTTGTCCTAATAAGAGGTCTGCTTTGACCGCTAACCCAACTAAGTGATCTTCCAGCATGTCAGACGAGTCTTTAGTGTAATATACTGAACTGTTCCCACTGTGAAGTCGAGCTAATGTTCCCCTCTCACAAAATGAAAAATGTACTGAAAGTGTGTTTTTATATGAATCTGAAACATAATTATAGATTTCATTTAAAGGTCCTATATCACACCAAATTCACTTTTGTGAGATTTAAGCCATGTAATGTTAGATGCTTTACCTTGTTTTAGTCACACATGTCTGAGTTATATCCTTTATCAGTCTGTCCACATCTCCAGTGCTCAAAAACCTCTGTTCTTGCCCTTGGTCTGGCCTATGCAGGCTGCCAAAAAGTGCATTTTTCGGTATTAGGTATTAGAATATATTGTATCTGTAATCCTGACTGGAGTTCTAAAATGTCAAACGCGATTTTGATTCTAAGAAAAAAGCTACATATAAATACAATTGGCACAGATATTTAGATATTTAGACTGTGTCTTTACAGCGATCCGTAACACAGCAAATGTTATGCACATACTGAATATGCACATATTTTTAAAAGCTTTGGTTTACACCAGAGACATTAGAGCTGAACCTGCTGCTCTGGCCTCTGTATATTTTCTCATTTAAACACCACAGTGTTTTATATTGTTTACAGATCCACAGATGATTCATTGTTGTTGATCACCAGCAGCTCTGCAGCTTTGCTCCTCGTGAGTGCAACAGTCTCAGCTGGACCGAGTGCAGCAAGAGTCGAGTCTCCTGATACAACATGTTTATGCAACTGTGGGGTTTTAAGAGAACTTACTTCAAAAGGCCCTTGTTACATTATTTTGACATCACACACTCTTTTCCTGTGTTTACATGTTCAAAAGCTTAGAAGTGCTTCTTTAACACTGAAAATTCCACCTAATTTGAATGACACAGTGTAAGAATTTTTTGCCACCTGTCGCCATATTGGTTCTTGTTGCTAACGAGCATCAACAAACAAACTCCAAAGAAAACCTGCATTAGCTGCATAAATATTACAATTAGACCATTTTTTTTCTTGGAAAATGTGAGCTTACTGGTGTTGGATAAATAACTCTTATTTTAAAGTCCATGAATAAAAACAGTTTGATAGAACCAACAGGGCTGAGATTGTCCCAAAATATGTATCGTTACTGCTTTGGTGTCAATTGGGATTTATTTGTCAAAAACATTTTCTGTGTCTCTTCGGGGAGTTATTTTTAACATTACTAACTCTGATGTAATTCAATCACATGGTACATAAACAAACTTCATGTAACTCTTCATCAAACATCCCCAAAACACATTTTAATCATATTTTGAGTTCCTGTCAGCCTCCATACTCTGCCATTTTGATGATAATAGATGTGAAATCACCAGGAAGTGTTTCTATGACAGCATGAGAGTTTTGCCTTCGTTTGTAAATAGGAAAAAACACCAACAACCCTGATTTAAATCTACAGCACGGAAAACTGCAACGAACCAACCTCTGAGCGGCATCATTCCTTCGGCTGGAGCCCGGTCCACGCGTGGTTGACAAATTGCCGTCTTTGCTTTTATTGCTGCTCGACCTTCAAACTGATGTGGGATAACTTTTCGTATTACGAGAGGGCATAGATTATGGGCCAATGTGTTTTCAATAGAAGCTCCCAAAATCCATCCGTGCTAGGCGTTTTTACGAGTGTTTTTGAAGTGGTCGTTCGGCGTAGTGCTTTAAGTGAGAGGGACGGGAGGATCGACTTTCCAAAAAATCCGCCTTAAGGGCACATGGGGCATCCTTAAAATCATTTATAATATATCCTTTAGATTGGAAGGTAGAGTGGCAGTTGTGGCTTAAGGGGATCGCTCAAACTGGAAACACTTGCTTTCCGTAATAACAGAGACACAGGAGAAACTGCACACCAGGATCAGGGAATACCGAGCGGAGAGGTTACCACAACGGGCATGCTCTATAAAGAAATGCCAGCAGAATTTATTGGAACGTTTTATTGAAAAGACTGTAAAATCAAGCTGGTTTAGTGTAATGATTGTTGCAGGCATGATTTCAAATGTCAAGGCAATTCTTCGTGGCTGCATTTTTCCCAAAATTTGCCCTGGTCTATTTATTTTCTGACTTGCAGTGATGTATATACTTTTTTCCTGTCATGTGGTGTTACTTTGATTTATTTCAATCAGGAAACAGATAAGTGCGGTGCCTTTTAAAACTGTAAAAATACAAATTAAAAAGTTAAACGACTAGTGCACGCTAAGGTATAACTCTAACTTCTGATGGAGAAACTATCTACAAGGAAAATTATTTGGACACAGTAGCTCACACATCACAATAAATTATTATAACAAAGAGATAAAAACTTAGAAATAGCAAGAGATTGTTGTCAAATAAGTAAAATACAGAAATACAGTAATAAAGCTGCTTTTGCTTGGCTGATATGGCATTTACAGCTGTTACAAATGTTGGATTTTGCATCAGATTTTACCTATTTTCACCATAAACTTTTTCTCAGCTCAGAATCATTCAGTCATCTTGAAAAACGAGTTTTTAATCGTTAACTTTGGCTAACGGCTAATCTCGAGACATGCGCCATTGAGCTCGACCTATTGACTTGAATGGGCGGCCATGTTGGGGCCCTGGAGCTTTGGGCTCCATGGAGATGTTATTGATTTGCCTAGAATGTTTGACAGTATGGCATTAAATATATTTATGTCCATGGACGAAAGTGATGCAACTAGGACAAGTTACAGGTCAGATCTGTGGAAAAGCAAGCTTGCTCACAGTAACAATGTATTTTTTTTAGAATACTTTTTTTAAATAACAAAATTAAAGGTTGTGTAGTGGATTTTTCAAGGAAAGGGAAATACAGCCACTATTTGTCCAAATGTTGTGCATGTGTGACATCATTCCCCAAGTAGAAACGCTCCCTCCCACTTCCTCCTTACGCTAGAAATCATGCTTGTTTACAGCCGGTGCACGTTCACAATTCCTAAACAAATTGCTGTTGAAGTTACCTGTCCAGAACTAATTTAGAGAGCAATGCATCAGTCTTTAGCCCCTTTGTCTGCTTCAGTGGAGCCATCGCTGGAAGAAATCTCCAAGAATCACCTTCATCTGGCCTTTTCCCCTTCTCTTTTCCATTCAGCGACCTCAAAAACTGACTTTATTTTGCAGCTAACTGGTAGTGGATTCTTGTCTGCTATTGCAACCAACTTTGTGCTAACTGTGAGGTAGCTACAGTTTGAAAAAGCCGCTAAGAACCGCTGTGTTGATCGTGTAAACGTCGTCTTTTGTATGTGTGATGTATGTGAGGCGTACGTAAACTCCTCGGCAAGTCGGTTAAGCTAGAAACAGGGAGCTCCCAAACATATAACGCTTTTGATTAGTTATTTATCAAATTGGTTCATTAGAGGAGATGCCCACTAATCAGAAGATTGTTAGATGATCTTTAAACTACATTTTTGTTGTTTCCTCGGGCAACTTGAAACCTTCTTGCATCAGTATAATGTAATAATTTCCTTCTACAGAGATGTGCAGGACCACAAACTAGAGAAATCACTGTAAATGATTGAGTTGGTTTTGTGAAATAAAATCTTTTCACATGCAAAGTTCAAAAATAACCATCTGTAGACCACCTACTCACACGCAGAGGTGAAAGGTTCTGGCTGGTGACGTTAAATAAAGCTTGAGATGGCCATCGGGGAAAGCTTTTTAATGGCTTTAACTGGCGAGTCTGTTCTCCTGTCTGCTGCTGCTCTGTGGGCGTTTGCACATATTATCTATGAACATTACACGTTCACTATGGAGACTGACGGCTTCATACCGACAAACACGAGTCCGCCCTGGAAACATGCAACCGAGACGAGGAACTGGCTCTGTAAATCTGAGTGTGTAGCTGTTAAGAAGGATTAGGAAGGTATTTGAAGGTGAATTGTGGAACTTTTCTGGTGGAGGATCCATCACCTGCTGGTTGGAGATGTTATCGCATATTACTTTAAACCTTTACCTTGCATTTTTTCCAATTACAGGTGGTTTTATAGCTGTAAAATACCTAGAAAAATGCAAAAAGACTGTGAGCGTGGTCACCTTTCCACGGATTTTACCTGTAACTTGGTCTATTTTGGTCTCCATGAAGATAGAAAGTGCAATACTGAGAAACAATCCAGATAAAGTAACAACATTTCCATACCTTCTACCAGAAAAGTTACACAATGCACCTTTGGAACGGATGCCCAAAGTGAAAATGTGACACAATTTTAGTTTTTAAAAGTGTTTTTGTTTGTTTTATTTTTATTTTTTGAAGTTGGACGTCTCAGCGGAGGAACGGTAATAAAAAAATCGCATTCCAGGAGCAAAGCACGTCTATACAGTCTATGCATTTGACCCGTTCTTCAGTGGGGAGATGGGTCAGGACCAGCGGGACCCATCTCCAGACCTTGAGCTAATCTTGGTCAGGACTACTGTACCTGGAGGATTTTCTATTATGCATGTTTCGAGTTTTTGTTGGATTCTGAATTGCCCAGAGACACAAAGAGAGAAACATGCGAACTCTACACAGAAAGGTCCAGGCTGTCCAGGGAGTTGTACCCTCAAACTTCTTGCTGTACATATTTATTTCAAAAAGATTCTAAGGCTTCTGGATCAGATAAATCCTCACTGGTCACGGTTTTTTTTTCTGTTTCCATCCAAAAAAAAAAAAAAGAAAAAGTTGGATCAGCTTTGCCAACTAAAGTTTCTATCAGCAATGTATTTCTCAACATGGGTTAGTCACACACTTGCAAACCACAAAATCATTCACAAGAAAGCGGAAAATGAACGTTTAAGTCTATATTCCAGCTTTTTCTGATTTATGTTAAAACGTTTCCTCAACACAAACATATTTGGAGGTATTTTTTATTCATTCACCGATGTTTACCACAAAAATGTTGCATATTAAGGCTCCATTCTTCTCTCAAATGGAAAACGTTCTGTTCCACCTCGTGATGTCATACAGTAATACAGGAAGTTCTCCACTCCGCTTTTAAAATCCACATATGTTCACTAGAATCATTCATTTCATTCTTGTAATTGTCAAACTCTAATGAACTAAAGGTAAAAAAGTAGCTGTTAACTTGAAAACTACCTGTGCCTGACATCACAAGGTGGAACAGAGCATTTTGAGCATTGTAGATGGAGATAGACTAAAAAGAATTACTCAAACATGTGTAAATGAAAACATAACTCCACTTACGGGTCAGTGACATGACGTGTGTCCAATTGCAATTGCTTCAGTTAAAAAGGTTAAAATTCCATAATAACTCCCTACATACCTGTAGATCCTCTGACCTCCATGGAACCAAACATTTTTTTTTCAGAGTTATTCTGCAGGTTTTTTGTACTTAAACTGTTAAAATGTCATGTGGTGCGACCGTCCGCCCTTAACTGATGATTTTTACACTAAATCTAATCAAATTTATTTTCTTCTTTCTTTTTTGGCATATTTTCTGAAGTGTTTTATAGTCACACATGAAACTTTAGCTTTCTTATGATATGAGATAAGATATGCCTTTATTAATCCCACAGTGGGGAAATTTCAGTGTTGCAACGCACAGTTCAAGAAAAGCAGGAAAATGGTAACATGCAATAAAACAAGATATAAATAATAGCTTAAAATAATAATAAAAATAGACTCTATTACGTACAATAAAAGTAACAGTGCAGCATATGAACAGAATAAATCTCAGTATATGAATAGAATAGATATTGAATTGATTTTTCCCCCATAATCAAACAAATATTGTCCGAGTGTGTCCAGTTTTTCAAATATCATGTTTTCAAATATCATGTTCATGTTACTCAGAAGTTAGATTAACCATATCCCAACCATATTTTAGAAAAAAAGAAAAAAAAAAATTCTTGGTCGCACCACATGACATTTTTAAAGGTCATAGCCAATTCATGTACTTAAAAAAAACACTAAAAATGCTACATATAAATGTCAAACATAAATTTATGCAAACCTGACATGTAAATTTAGTCCTGTAAATATTTGATGTAAATATTTGAAAAAGTTCAGTAGAAATTAAATTTTAAAATTTGCCTTATACTTCACTGACTCTTAAACTGTATGATGTATGATGAGGTAATAATATTTTAACTTGGTTTAAATCTCATAAGAATCAGTTTTATGTAATATAGAAATTTTAAATAATCTACAAGAATACATTGGTAATATAAAAACTCAAATGACATACACTACAAGCTTGCAAAAAAAATATTAGCCTTATATATCACGCAGTATGGATGACTTTAATTTCACCCACAAACCCTGGAATACTGTATAGAAACTCGCATGTGGGGCCAGTACGAAATTAATTACCTCTGTGCGAGTTCTTGTCAGAAAGTTTACATCTACAATTTCCAACTGCTTTTAACTGGACGTTGAAAAGGGAGCGAGAAGGGCCTTTGCATCTCCTCTACATTAATCAGATAACGGGGTCGCGTACGGTTTTCAAAGGTTGCTGCTGAAATGTTGACGTTAGCTGGCGTTCCGGTGACTTCTCGGACCTTTTGATGGATTGTAACTTCAGTTTTTGCATGCGGGGCTCCACTATTTCGCTAATCCAACTTATATCAAAAGGAGAAATTTATTATCCTTTCCCATTCCGTGACCGTTCCCTTTTCCCGGGGCGACGCTGAGGTGCGGGGAAACACAGATCGGATTAAGTTCGCAGGAAATTGAAAAGGTGAAATGTAACCCAGAGATGCGAGATTATGGCGAGGTTTATAACGCGCAGAGGCGATCGTAATGAGGAAACCATATGTGTTGGTTCGAGATTGGTTTTGTTTGGTTGTGTTGCTTAGTAATGTCTGTCTCGGAATGGCCAGTCACACTTTATGATGTCATCCAGTGCTAATTAAAGAAGGAGGTGCTCAATTGTTTTCGAAGTCTGCTTAACTTCACTTCGCTTGGTTTGGTTTTAGCTATTGTTTGTAGCCTCATTTCCATTGCTTCACTCCTCAGTGTGTCATGAGGTGGAGTTTTTGAGTTCTTGGACTGATAATGATACACATTTTTCTACATAATATTAAAAATGTCTTAAAATAATCAGAGAAAAGTTCTAAAAATACAGTATGTGTCTTATTTTTAGCCTGAATAAAACATTGTGTAATATTTCTAGTGGAGGTTTTGCCACCTGCTTGTCTCCATGGAAATGTAGTTGCTTTTTTTTAGAATTTTTCGCAAAATAGATTAAACCTGTCCATGTAGGTTACAGGATTACGCTTATGGAAGATCATTTATTTCATCAGATTTTGAATTTTAAATGCTGCAGAATTTCTCACTTTGAATTTTTGTAACTCTGAAAAAAGATTATTTTTATTTAGAATTTTAGTTGTTGAAATTTTAAGTACAGATTTTCAAAGTGTTTCAATTTAAATTAAAAATTTCACCTTCAGCACAAATATATTCAAGCTCTCAAATTCAACAGTTAAAATTCAGTGTAATTTTTTTCCCTTATTTTTTTCTTCCTGTTAACCGTTAAATTAGCAAAGAAAGATGTCAGAGAATGAAGCAGAATAAGAAAGAAATAATAATAATTAATGATTAAAAAATACAGAATGCCCAACAACAAGCAGGCAAATGGATAATTGTGCCAGCATCTCCCGTCCTTAGACCCTCCTTCTTCGGAAAGGAAAAACTCCAAAAAAAAAACCAGTGAAAAAACCGAGAAACCTCGAGGAGAACCACAGTGAAGTAGAGATTCACTCCCATGGACAGACAGGGAGCGTACAAATACAATTCACAGTAAAAAAAATTGCTGGAATGATCCAAGATGCCAAGGCAGAAACAATCGATCCAAAGTGATCTGGTTTAATTTGTTAATAAACAGGAAATGGTGCAATGAAGCGATCTGATTGGTCCGAATTGGCCTCATCCAAACCTCAAACCCCGCCCACGGATGAGAACAGCCAATAGGAAACAGTCTCTGTCCTTCTCGCTCACTCTGGATCGATTGTTTCTGCCTTGGCATCTTGGACCTTTGCTGCACAATTTTCCACAGCGAATTTTACAAACATTTGAATTTCTGAGTTTGGAAATCTGCACTGAATATTTCAAAGGTGACATTTTTACATTGAATAAGTACACTTGAAATTTCAGTAACTAAAATTGAGAATAAAAATAATTCAAACATCTTTTTTCAGATTAAAAAAATAAGTGAGAAATTCTGTATTTAAAATTTAAAATCTGATGGAACAAATTATCTTCCATATACACTACATTACAGTTAAGATCTGTGGAGACGCAACCCTATGACAAAAGGAATTATTGTATTTTTGAGCAATAGAAACATCCGTAACGAATAAATGCTAGATGGAAATATTTAACGTTATATCATGGAACATTCCAGGCAAAGCAATAACTTCTTCTTTGATAAGTAGTTGCACCGTGCACCTTTAAACATGAAATATTTAGATTTTTTTGGCATATTATTTTATTGTATTTAACTATAACATACATAGTTGGTGGCAAGTCCCGAGCAGAAGGTGGGGAGTAGCTGAAAACATTTCTGAGCACTCAAACCTCAAATGTAGAATAATATAGGATTACTCAAACATACATGAATCAACTGAAACACAACTGAGTACGTGAACGGTGAGGGAACAGTGGCTGTGGTTACACGCACACTCAAAACCAGATTATTATCAGATTTATGGAGTTATAAATCTATTAGAATCATCCGATTATGGGCCCTCAGATTACTTACATCCCATAGTGTGGTTTGCATTTGCATTAAAGTGTCTTAAAGGCCCAGAAATCAGATTATGATGATGTTATGATGATATTTTGGTGTGAATGTGAACAAAGCCACTGTTAACTGGTTTATAATATCTTTTATACTATCTTAATATCTTTTTAATGCCCCTTTAACTATAGATCCTTTTCAGATGTCATCAGAATGTTCAAAATTCTGGACTGGAGGCAAAATGAAGTTAACATAATATATTTACAATGTTTAACTGAAGAGCTGATCTAAATGCTAATGGTTTTATGATGTTATGACAAAAAAATAAGCAACTATTTAGATTTTTCAAGGAACACATTTTATTTACTTTGCTTCTCTGTTAAGAAGGATGGAAAAGTGTGCAAAAAGTGTCATTTATGATGAAATGTGTAATATATCTGTTGATGAAGTGAAAAACTGTTGTGGGCTTAACATTTCTGTAAATATTTGTCCAGTAAAACCTCAAAATGTAGATTCTGCCTTTGTATAAAAGCTTAGTGTGGATCATAATCTCTTGTCAAATAAACTAATAATGTAAAACACGACTGTAAGTGTTTCTAAACTGGGCTCTGAATCATTCACATGGATCTGAGTGGTTTTCATTTTCCAAATTGTCCTTTATTTTTCAAAATTTGTGATATTCTGAAATGAATCCCAGTTTTCCCATTAGAATCACTTTACGTTCCACTTCACTTTCGCCTCCAGCTGCCTCCATTTAATTTAGAATGTTTTTGTGTACAATTTTTCAAAGGGTCTAGAGCAAATCCACAAATTTAAAAGGTTCTGAACCATGTATTTGAGCAAAATGTGGTTCGCCCCTGTACAGACATATTGCATAAGCAGCTCTTATATCTGTATAACAATAACTTCTATATGTATCTCATTAGGAACCTCATGTATAAATGTCTGTGCAGGTTGAATCAAAAAATTGAATTATAAAGTGTTTGACTGATGTTAAGAAAAGTGACGCCCAATATCTTTCCAACATCTGGAAATGTTGTACGAGCCAGCTGTATTATTTTAATTGTATCTGACCTTACATCATTGCACATTGTCCATTAAAGTGCATTCTAATAGTCACAGCACAACTCTGCACTGGTCTCTGAGAGCGGTGAAAATAATTTGGTCGTTTGGAATGCACAAGGTAAGTGAGGTTTAACTTTGGATCACTGCAAACTGTTTAAAATGAACTAGTTTTTTACGTTTTAAAAGCTCAAAAATCAGGTAAAGTCCCTTTAAAACGCGCTATATTACATAAATGACTCTTGTGAGTGTTAAGCCGTAATGTTGTTACCTCCTCAAAAACATATCTGAAGTTGTGTTTTGTTTTATCCACACGTTTGAGTAATCTTTTATTATTCGTCTGTACATTTCCAACACTCAAAATGCTCAGTTCCACCTTGTGGTGTCATGAAGTGGTAGTTTTCAGTTTAAACTATGAAACAAAAAAAACCTCTAACATTAGAAAACGGAGTAATACGGGCCCTTTAAGCATCCCAATCGAGCCCACTAACCTCTCCTAGCTCCACATTTAAACATCTGTGCGCCCATGACTGTATATTCCCACTTCCCAATCAAGGGTGCAACACAGCCTGCACCCTAAGGACACCACCACCCCGAGTTTTGTCAGTAGCTTTGTGCGCTTCATTAAACTTAATACCGAGCCCGCGAGTTAAACATTCATTTGTTCTAAAGCAAATTACTTCAACCTTTTCAAAGCCCAGCCATCAGTGGAGCTGCAGCACGATGCTCGGTTCTGGGGGGAAATCTGGTGAAAGGGGATTAGCGACAATGGAAAATAAATGAATTCGGACCCTGGAGAAACGCGTGCTTGCCGATGATATGTTTGTGAGTAAGATTATCTCAGTAACTTTGAATAAATCGCAACACGGAGGTGGGAGAGTGGTGCTTTTTTGTGTTCGAATCAGGCAGGGGAACAGCATGGGGTCTCGTCTCCAAGGTTCCCTACAGCGATTCGACACAGGACCTCGTCGCAAATGTGATTACCGCTATGTAATTATTGACTAATTATGCTTGATGCAGAATGAATGTGCGTGAGATAATGGCAGTTATGTTTGGATGTGGTAGAAGTGGGAGGCAGCTTTTGGGGTATTACTAGAAAGTAATAATAGCTGATACAATTAGACTAAAGACCGTTTCTGACCAAGTAATTTCCCACGTGGATCCATAAACTTTGTCTAAGTTCAGCGAGATGTTTTATTAGCTTCATAAAGAAACACCATGTTACCGTTTATCATTGAGAATCGTATAATCACCAAAAACAACCTGCTAAACTATAGAATTCAGTTTAATTTTTTACATCTTTGCTCTCGATGCTAAGTCACTCCCCCTTCAGAGTGCTATCGCATTATAATCCGCTGGTGAATTTCTTGCACATCGCATCAGGTTTGTGAAGTCGTAGTGTATTGTTTTGTATTAAGATTTTATATATTTATTAAAAATTGTAGTACTGCATCATGGGTGATCTTTGTTTGACATAGGGTTGTGATTTTAAACAAAAAATATTATTATTCATTTATTTTTTTTCCCCCACTTGTGTCTAGGAATGGGACAACAACTAATAATATAATCTATGATAAAATGAGTAAACAATAATAGTTCATGGTACATTTTATATAATCTAGATCATCGCCAACAAAAATAATCTAAATTTTATCATTAGAATGTGCAGAAAAAAGCTACTCATACACTATAGTTTCTTCTAGATCAGAAGTCTGCAACCTTTATTATCAAAAGAGCCATTTTGCCCCCTCTTCTACCAAAAAAAAGTTGTAGGGAGCCGTAAAAAATAACAGAGCTTGTAAACTTTAAAAGTTTTCATCTTTTATCTATTTTACTTGTTACAATCACTGAATATAACAGAAGTGCATTTGTAGGCACTTTGAAATCAAACTGTGAACTGTAGGCCTACCTAACAGTAAGTCCTTCCTATAATTGTGTAAAAGTAAAATAAAAACTATATATCTGTATTTTTCGGCAGATGCAGAGATCTTTTTTTGGAAGTGTCTTTCAACGTTACATTTTTTGTTGTTTGATATCTCGCCACATATCAAGCACGAAGGTAAACCAGCATCATTGATGATGAAGGCAAATTAATATGTCCAAGCTGAATTAAACTCTCTATTTTCTTCCGAAACTTTTCTTTTTTGGGATTTTTTCATGGTTAGGCCATCGCAGGGTTCGTTATTTTAATAGATCCAGGGTTCGCACACAACAAAAGCTGCCAGCGCGTAAAGGCGAAGGCTGATGACATTACGTGACGTTATTTTCGTTGACAAATTAGAAATTAAAATCAGTTCTTTTAAAATTAGATGGCATCAACTCAAACTCCAAGATAACTGCCCAACAAAATCAAATAATATGAATAAAAATGAATTAAGAAATACCATTTGGGTGAAGAGCGGCAGGTTGCCAACCTCTGTTCTAGATCATTACATAACAAATTTTTAAAAGTACATTACTATAACAGTTGTTTAAATATGGAACTTATCCATAAGCACAGCATTTATTGTGATATAATTGTTAATTATAATCGTTCATGTCTAGATGTGTCTATTGCACTGAATAAGCTGTCTTCTTAATGTGAGCAGCTTGCATCTCCACAAACCTGACTGGTATTGGCCTGGATGAGTGCGTCTTCCAGTTTGTTCAGGGTTTTTTTTCCGTGGAAATCTTGTTCCTGTGATCATAATCTTCCACAATCGCCATGTTCCAAAGTGTGATTTTCTATTTCCATGGAAGTACCACCTATAGAATATAACTTTAAAGCTTCATTAGCGCTTCAGTCCCCAACATGCGTCACTTGGCGTTTTAAGAACTTCTCGGCCAACTCCACTCTACATTACTTCCTGTAATCACGCCTCAGCCCCTAACGTATCATGAAACATACTCATTATCCTCACTTTTTTCCTCGCGATTGCCATTACCCTTTCTATAATTGTATGCGGTGTGCAATGTCAATGGAGACCTGCAGCCGGCTCCCTGTATGTGATAATAATAACTGTGTGACGTGACTCTATATCCTCCATTGAGCTGGAAAATCAAGGGTGAAGAAAGAAAACGTGCATATTTCTGTTTCGCTAATTACGGTCTATGGTCTGAGACGTCCATTCTTTGTTATTATTATGTACATTATATTTGTGCATAACCCCGTGTCTATCTTCTCTAATATTCTCTGATAAATATTTAGCTGGAATGTCACGTGAAATGAAGGAACGCAAGGCAGATGGACGGGAATAGCGATGTTGTACAAGTCTCCATAATGACTTCATTTTACTTGTTTAGGATCATATGGTAATTTCTCTACAGAATAGAACCACATCTAATCATGAGGAATAGTGTGGGTTTCTGCACCTGCGGACCTGTGGGGATAGCAAAGTATTGTATTTGAATTTCAATTGACTTTAACATCCTCTAGAAACGTACAGCGTTTGCTAATCTTTGCTGGAAATCTATCCGAGAAATCAAATTATATTAGTCTGGCCAAATGTTTAAAGGGCTTGCCCCAGATTTTTCCCACATCTTACCCCAATGCTGATATATTGTATAAGCAGCTCTCGGGGTCAGAGTAAGTCTACCTGGTGTTTTATTGACTGGAATCAGGAAGTGCATGGTTAGCAGGCTAGTTTTTGCAAATAACATAAGGGAAGTGGGGAATAACTTTGGACATGTAACTTTTTTCCCATTTTTATCAGGTATAATGAGTTTAAGGGGTTACAGCTTTGTAGCTTTTTACATTTCTTTCAATATTTCTACGTGGAGAATGCTAAGGTTCACTGACATCACAGACTTTTGCAATTGGTCCTATGTGTTCATTTTTATAGAGCGATTTTCCACCTTCAAGGCACTCATTCACACACACATTCATACACCAATGTGCACAGACACTGGGGGCAAGGTGAGTTAAGTGTGTTGCCCAACAACACCACAACAGCATTCATCTGTGGGAGCTGGAATCTCACCACTAACCCGTGGGTCAGTGGATCAGACCACTCAACCAACCTTGATGTTTATGTCAAGAGCGAGATTCAAACCGTCAACCTTCCGATCAGTGCATGAACACTCCTCCCACTGTGGTAACCTGTCAGGAGTGTGGGCGTGTCTATCTCCATGGAGACAATCGAGTTTTCAAGGTATTTTTGGATCAGTAAAACTACAGAAATGTAATAAATGTCAGAATAGATAATTCCACATTCCAGACAAAGCAATAACATAAGGATTGAGACAGGAACCAGGTGAACCAGGTGGTGGTCCAAGTGAAGGTCACTACACACTACAGGATTTTTCAGTCTTATACAGTTTTTAAATGTGCGACAAAAAGTGCACACCACAGACACGAGGAGAATCTTATGAGACTTAAAATCTCTGATCGCAAAGACTGCAATGGGATATGTCTGCAGACCACAGGATATAAAGTTGTGAGCACGATGGCGTCAACTGTTTCCTGTCTACAGTAAAACCACTCGCTCTGAGACTCTGAAGTGTTCAAAAGATCAGAGCTCTGCACTTAGAGTTTAGGTATAAGTCAAAATGTTTATAGCCCTTATACATTTATAGCCCGAAAAATACGGTATTTGCGGAGGACAGTTTCTATGGCTGATGTAGATAAGATGACTTTAAATTTACCACTTTACGACAAGTGAATAACAAAGTCTTAGTATTTTCGCTAAGTCCCAAATTGGCTGTTGTCATGGTTTGCTGGTTACGATATGACAGATCCTCTCAGAGTCATACTAGCACAGCGTAATGGCGTCAAAATCGCACATGAAGACAAAAAGTCAGGTCACCACTTCGCAGCCAAAATCGGGCAAATTCTCCTGTAGCGTGTGGCCGGCCTTTAAAATAAGTTGAAGTATGAGTTGAACTATGACCTGTGTACAAAGCTGTACTCTTAAACATCTGCTGTCAATCACCCATGTCAAATCTGTATTTTTAACACACAAATTACAACGCATCTCATGTTTCTCTTCGGACACTTACAAACCAAAATCATGATTCCGAGCGGGTCCATTTCACTGCATTATCACCTGCAGCCACGTACATCTATTCACGTCTGAACTCCCCAATGTTTATCATAGTCACGAGATTGGACATGGTATAACGCAGAAATATGAAGCACATTTTCACCAGGACGAATTGACATTTAGCTGCGTTTTGCTGGAACATACAACAGCCCTATTATATTCCAGCGTCATATTGAAACCAGACCAATCGATGGCGCTGTTTCAAATTTCTGCTTTAATCTGCTTAACATATAGATTGCATTAAGTTTCAATTTTAATCCGTCAATATTCAGCGCCGACGTGAGCTCGCACGCCTCCGCAATTAAAAGCCCTCGATCTCGTTCCAGTACAGATATTTTGTATAAGCTGCAAAACATGTCTGCTGTGTACTGTCTGCATCGGATTATAAAACGTTATTTGCGATAATGTTTAGTTATCGTCCCATACATGAAAGATGGATTTTTGAGGGTCAATCTAGATCATGGGTACTTTTTATTTGTATTAATAGGGACGTTTTGTTATTTTCTGTACTTTTCTAGTCTAGATAACGATTATGATTATATTTTATAGTCAACTAGGCATAATAAGTCGATTACCGATTGCAGGTCTAGTATATAGAATGTTTTTAAACGGGGGAATCCTGTTTTAGGGTTGTCCTGTGGTTATAATCCCTATTTAGTTGTGTTATCGTGACAGGCCTGGTCTTACTGTGCGAAATAAGTGCGTGTAGACATGCTAGTTGTTACTGTGGTGGCAAAACTCTGCTGTGGTGTCTTGAAAGTTGTAAAAAGTTCCCGGTGAATAATTAGAATACTGGGAACACTCTTGTCTAATCTCTTTCCATGCTAATTTTGAGATGATTCTTGATGAATGGTTTGATTTGTTTAGTGATTTTAATACTTTGAATGACTTTGCGTATGGTTTGGTTTCTAGGAATACGCAAGGAATGTTCCACAGTATGACATTAAACATATCTACCTTACGTTTATTCAATCAGGGATGGTTTTACAGCTCAAAATTACCTAGAATTCTGAACTGTAACTTGGTCTGGTTTGGTCTCCATGAAGGTAAAAAGGTTTAATTTTATACTGTGGAACATCTTTATGGAAAAAAAAAGCACATGATGGACTCTCCACCGGAAACGTTAGCCAACGCGCCTTTACGACATCAAAAACCAGGTACAGCGCCATTAATCATGGAACGTCATTACAATTTGCCAACAAATCTCCGATATTCATCCCTCAGAATCTGCACTGATTGCGTACGATATCCCCCAACCTTTTAAAGAAACGCTACAAGAGTCCATGTTTAGCTTTCGAATAAGCGGCAGCTGCTTTTTGCAAATCCAACGCCATATATCCGTACATAGCAAGGCTCCCGAACCAATAAGTCCTGAATCGTGGAACAACCCCTGCAGTCCTACGTAATCCTTTTGACGAATAGCTACAGTGGATATATTTATACTTAGCATACTGCATCCAACAAGCCTCTTCCAGAATCAATTGGCAGGGCCTATTAGGGGCGTTCACATACATTTAGCTGATCCCAGTGTTTGCGTTAGCCAGCCATAGATAATCTGTATACACAATGGCGAAATTAGCTTGTAGCTGCCCCGGGCGTCCAGCGCACAAAGGCCCCTCCACATGTTGGACTTCAAAGGGGGCGAGGGCTGAGTGGAAGCAGGTGGGTCCCGTCCGGAGAGGGGAGGGGTAGCGGGTAGCGGCTAGCGTAGATAGAGCGAATGCTAAAGGGGTCTGCGTAGGATCAGGTTGGAGCAAGAGAACAGAGGCTAACACAAGGTTTATGATGTGGTAAAGAGGGCAGAAATTGTCATATTATCGCCGCGGCAACATGCGGAGACGGGGTAATTAGGTCCCGCCCACACACAGCAGGGACGGCTTTTTATTGGACCCCAGTGGCTGGAAAGAATTAAGGCGGTGGAATTATGGCCAATGTAAAGGTCTTGTCTGAGTCAAATGCGTTTTCTGGGTTTCGGCTTGACGTTATCCAAACTTTCTGCATTATATTTGTGTGTATTTATAATGTGGCTGTTCTTTTTGCGTCTCTGTGAGCAATTTTAAAGGGGGACTATGTAACTTTAGTGGTACAAATCCCATCACATACTTGTCTCCATGTTTATCGCTTTGCATTTGAAGAATTAAAATGGCTTTAAAGGTCCGAAATTCAGCTTTTAGTCATGTTGCAATGTTGATTCTTCCTCAAAAACATACCTGGAGTTGTGTTTTTTCATTCACACATGCTTGAGTAACCTTTTATTATTGGTCTGTCAAATTAACACCTACAGTTCACCTTTTGTATAGAAGAAATCATAAATTCCAGAGTTGAAATGATCTGAATGATTCTAGTGAAAGTGAATGGGCTTTTAAAACACAGTAGAGCACTCCTTGTAGTATTTTGTTTTCTGTTTGAGAGAAGAACTCACCCGAATTACACAGGCTTTGTGTTTTAAACATATGTAAAGGAAACAAAACTCCAAGTATGTTAGTTATGAGGAAACACTATAACATAGATCAGTAAATAGAGTAATATGAGCCCTTTAAATGCCTGTTTAACATTCCAGCCAAAGCAATAAGGTCTTCTTGGAGACAAGCAGGTGGCAAATCCAGCTAGATCTTTGGTCAGGAGAACCCAGGACTGCACCGTATTTTTGGGGCTATAAAGTGCACCGGATTATAAGGCACAGTATCAAATAATATGTCAGTTGTGTCATTGTCCACACATAAGGAGCATCGGATTATAAGGCGCAATAAGAGAAACAAAACGTGTGTCGGATAAATCGAACTTTATTCAGGTCATTTACAATAACTCTCAGTTGTAGCTAACACAAAAATACAAGTTTAACAGTTGGTGATTTGGGCATCAAACATGCCCGGATCCCTCTCAACATTGTTCAGTTTTAACACTAAAATACAAAACCTGAAATCTGCATGGTAATGGTGGCATTTTGGGTCCTTGTACAGCACACGGCAGAACTACCGGTATGTTGCACAGTCGCCCTATATGTGGCCAACATATTACTCCTCCTGACTCGCCCACTAATACGTTATTAGACTAATGTGGACAACATCAAATCGGTTGGAGGTTAAACACAACCAAAGGTCATACATAAGGCCACTGGATTATAAGGCCACTGTGGATTTTTGAGAAAATGTCATGATTTTAGATGCGCCTTATAGTCCGAAAAATACGGTACATGGAAATGCACCAAATCCAGAATTTCTCTATTTTTATACAAAGGGATGTCAGTCTGGTCACTACTTCATGAGTCGAGTATGACGCTACATTCGGATTTGTTTATTTCAGTGACGCATGTGAAACCAAGGAGCTCATCTGTCATGTATCATTTAATAAAAGTAAATCAAGTCTCTCTTACCTCAACAGAGTTTAGTGTTTTGCAAATTGAGTGAATTGAAATTTGCAATGTTTTTTCAGCCCTGTAAGTTTTCTTTTTCTTTTTAAAACATAAGCAGCCATATTTCTTTTGATACAAATGTGTCTCTGACTGGCTGAACCCGTCAATCACACCCATCTGAACTGTGGGAACATCTCTGTAAAGTACTGAAGTGTGTATTCTGGATCTTAGACAAATATACTGTATGTGATAAATCATCATAAAAACAGAATCTTTCAATGACTAAAACACATTCTCTGGTCACTACTTCATGAGTCGAGTCGAGTATGACGCTACAGTCGGATTTGTTTATTTCAGTGACGCATGTGAAACCAAGGAGCTCATCTGTCATGTATCATTTAATAAAAGTAAATCAAGTCTCTCTTACCTCAACAGAGTTTAGTGTTTTGCGAATTGAAATTTGCAATGTTTTTTCAGCCCTGTAAGTTTTTTTTTTTCTTTTTAAAACATAAGCAGCCATATTTCTTTTGATACAAATGTGTCTCTGACTGGCTGAACCCGTCAATCACACCCGTCTGAACTGTGGGAACATCTCTGTAAAGTACTGAAGTGTGTATTCTGGATCTTAGACAAATATACTGTATGTGATAAATCATCATAAAAACAGAATCTTTCAATGACTAAAACACATTTGGCTGTGGTTTTTGCCACTGTGGTATCTTGTTTTCACGATCCTTGGTCACGTCTCTCAGGACACTTTGCTACTCTGCACTCAAAACGATTAAGTAAGTAATATTATAACGATTTGTGAAAAGCCGCTCAGAGAATTTGGCCTGACAAAGTGGAACATTAAGTACAGGGGAAGCCATTGTCGCCCACACACTTTGAGTGGCAGCTGATCTCAGACCTACAGCACTCGCTTCAGCCAGTCTAGTGAAGTCATGGAAGAAAAATCACTGTGTGGTGTGAAGGGGCAAATGAAAAGTGGCTTTATTTACACATTTGACTAAAGCGTGTGAGTGATGTGAACGTTTTATGTTATTCCCGGTCAGTTATGTTGTGCTATGGAAATTTTGTGGAAATTGGCGCAGTCAGATTGGAAGTTGGAACCTCGCAATATGTTGATTGAGGGCCTATAAAAAGGAGAAATGCTTTGTAAGCTCGCCACTAGGAATAATCAGTCATGTGCACCGCTTTTGACTACAGTACAATAAATAAACAGTGCTGTACCTAATAAAATGTAACTAAATTAAACTGAAACAGGGAAAGAAAAGGTCTTAAAGGAACAGTATGCACTTTCTGGAGGTGGTACGTCTCCTGCATGATTCCAAGGAAATTAAGAGTTAAAACCATATACTGGAATAAGAAATAAACGGGAAGAAGCCCTTCTCCAGGCCTGTTAAGAGTCAGGTTTGTGGAGAAGCAAGCTCTGTTTTAAATACGTGTTTCAAGGGAATAAAGTAAAATAAAAATATCGACACCTTCCTAAAATAAGTCATTTTTTCAGGTTTTTCAGGAAACACAAAAAACTCCCCCCAAAATTTAAATTATGGCATAAATTATGGCAAAGTAAACTTAGGCATAAAGTGAAAAATGCTTTCTTAGTGTAATTGACTACACAACATGGCTTTAAAACATAAAAACTACCTCTAGCGTGTCGTCTTCTCCCTCGTTTCATTCATTCAAATCAAACATTTCTGTAACATTTGAACAAATTTTGTCAGAAAATGTTTGACTTTGTTTTGTTTTTGATTAGCGCGAGGACTGAAGTTTGGGTGGGTGTAGACTACAAGATCTGTCTGATTTTTGAGAGACCCGTAGCACTCTTGATTTTTTGGAATGGCTGCTCGATCCCTGTGTGATTAAGTGCCTCTCCAAACAGTGACTGTACAAACATGCGGTGAATACGTTTTCCAATCATACGACCTCACAGAGCTACTTATCCAACATTAACAATACTATTCAAAGAGACGTGTTCATTTGACTTAATTGAGCTTTTAATGAGGTTTTGATTTAGGTACTTCAGAAAAACCCCTATTAGGTTTCATTCACACGTGTTTAAGAGATCACGTTGGGTGTGTCTTTCTCCACAGACAAGTAGCACTGGCTTCATTTTCATTAATGCTATGGAAACAAACAAGCATTCAGAATTACGAATAGCCCTGCTGCTAACAGCTCTGTTCAACATGCTTCACTCCCTCCTTTTGCCATCAGAGGGCGGCAAACAATGAATTTGAGTGTTCAAATTGAAAGCAAAAAACATTATATTAATTCTAACACCATGAAGTATTTAAATATCCAAAACAAAGCATGTTAGCTCTTTATCCAAACACTATGATGTAATCTATAAGCTAAGGAGCATTTTAATATGGACAAGAGCCATGCTGCTAATAGTTCTGCCTGAAAGTCTTCACTACCAACTTCCACCAGTAGAGGGTGGCAAACAACAAAATTGACCCTTCAAATGGAAAACAAAAAAAAACTATTCTTAAAAGAATATTTTTAGCCATTAAACTTTACTGCTATAATAAACTTTATTTCACTAAAGTTAAAACTTTTAAATTGTATAATGTCCAATTTTATTCAGGCTTTTGCTCCTGCTCCCAGGTTTGATAAGATTTATAATTATACTTCCATATGTGACAGATGTAGAGGTAATTCTATAACTTTTACCTGACTACCATTCAGAACATGAGGGTTAAAGAGTGTCTAATTTAAACTTTTATTAGTTAATAAATAAGAATATATGGCACCTTTATGTTATTTTTTTATTTATTGGCAAATGCTCTTTTGAAACAGCCACTTGATTAATGTATAATTATTCTTTTTTTAGATATTATCCAACCAAATTACGTCACCACATTCTTTAGTAAAAACTGTAATTTAATACAAATAGGGGCAGCTAAAATGAATATTTTTAAAATGCAGTTTAGTTGTAATATGGTGAGTTTTTGGGTCTAACCAAAAGTGAAAAAAATGCATAATACACTCAGATGAGCAATGTCCAAAAAGTTTTGGCAAAAAAGCCTTCATCAGATTTTTTTTTTTGCTTTGGACCACAGTACACACAGTGATCTGATGCTTTTGGACAATGGCCATGTGAGTGTCCTATGCATGTTTTTCACTTTTGGTTGCTCATTCTTGCATTTCCACCTCTACAAGAATGTTGGTGTGCGTTTTCTGTTCCTTTTGAGTTCTTGGGTCTAGCGATTATTAGACACCATTAGAAATGTTCAGGTTCAACATTTTGGATAATTCATGGCAAAGTACAATGGAATCAAGAGGACAATCTGGTTCTCGCCTCCATCTGGTCACCAGTGCTTCTCCAAAGGCACGGAAAGTTCCCTATTTAAAAATCCAAAACAAAACCCATCCTCTTTAACCAAATAGTCATTCTGATGTAATGCATGTTCTACCTCGCACAACCTCTTTTATCATTAGCAGCAGGTTGTTCAGATAGTCCGGGCTGGTTTTCGTGTCTACCTCTGGGGTTAAGCTCTCGTCTTAATGGTTCCCTGGTTGGGTCCCTGGGATACATGCACAAAGAGCGTGGGGTCAGTGTGGAAGTCATTTGTCACAGCGTCTCTAAATGCTCAGCTCCCTCTGACACACTAACTACCTGATAATGGCTCATCTGGACCAAAGCTGGAGGCCAAAGCTGCTTTTTCCTGTTCTGGTCTCACGAAAGTAAATGAACATGTTTGCGCCTTGGAGAAGTGACCAGTGGTGTAAAACCATGTGGGACCCATGTAAAAGTGGAACAAGTACTCGGTTTTGTGACTGAAGTAAAAATACAGATACTGGAGCAAAGGAATACTCAAGTAAAAAACAAATTTTTAGTTCTTATAAGCTTCAAATGTAGTGATTTTGATACAAATTTGTGCTGAATTGGTTTAATAGAAACAACTGTATTGATTTATTGATACAAATTTGTGCTGAATTTGGTTTAATAGAAACAACTGTATTGATTTATTTCCCAGCTGTTTTCATTTGTATATTTTTATTTACTCAAACTGTGAATGTGTAAAAAAAAATAAACCCTCAGCCTTTTCAGCAGGTCTCACACAATATTAAAAAAACACTTTTACTTTTTTCCAAAAATGTAGTGGAGTAGAAAGTTCAGATACTTTCAAATACAGTGAAGTAAAAGTAAATAGTATCCACATTAATATGCATTCAGGTAAAGTACAGTACCTTACTATATGGAAGATAATTTGTTCCATTAAATTTTGAATTTTAAATATCACTGAATTTCTCACTTTGAATTTTTGAAATCTGAAATAAGATGTATAAATTATTTTTATTCTGAATTTTAGGTGCTTTAAGTGTACTTTTTCAATATTTTTCAAATTCAAAATAAAAATGTCACCTTTTAATATTCAGTGCATGTAATTCCAAGTCCTCAAATTCAACAGCTAAAATTCAGAGTATAAAATTCGCAGTGAAACATTTTTCAGCAAAGATCAAGGCAGAAGCACTCATTCCTGCATTTTTTTACTGTGAATTTTACACTCTGAATTTTGACTGCTGAATTTGAGGGCTTGAAAATATTTGTGCTGAAGGTGACATTTTTATTTTGAATTAGAAGCACTTTGAAAATGTGCAGTTAAAATTTCAGCAACTAAAAATCAGAATAAAAATAACTCAAACATTTTTTTCAGTTACAAAAATTCAAAGTAAGAAATTCAACTGCATTTAAAATTCACGATCGGATGAAACAAATTATCTTGCATATTACTATTTTTGCTCCTTTACATTTCACTTCTGGACCCATGTGGACTCGTTAGGGTCTGTTGTTTAGCTCAAGGTAGAATAATGTAATGCAGCAAAAAGCCGTTCATTCATTTTTACCGAACACAAGAGGAAATAAGTGTATCGCTGTAACATTGATTTAATACTGACTATATGGTGTGTTTTTGGCTGCGTGTCAAGAAAAGCGCTCCTTGAAAATCATTGGGAAATAATGCTGCAAAGTAAATCAAATTTTAATTTTTTAAGCGTTAAAAGTTGATATATCTGCCACTGGCTTGTCTCCATGGAGAACTTATTGATTCGCCTTGAAAATCTAATGGCAATGCATAATTTTTTTTTATTTTTTTTGCGTTAAAAATCAGTCTTATGGTAAGTAGGGATCTGAACTGTAAACTACTTCAGTAATAATATGGGCTAGGGTTAGGCTTAGGGTTTGGGGTTAGGGGTTAGCCATAATGCCAAACCATTACTAAACCAGAATTTTACTTAACTAGAACTAACCCAGACTTAAACCAACCAGTTTCTATCCCAGAAATCAGGAGAAAAACAATATTTTCTTAGTTTTAGATCATTTTGAGGTCCTGATTTGACCCGTGGGCTGCAAGTTGAACAAGTCTTACTCAGGAACTAGACTTATGTTCGTGTTTTAGACGGATGGGGGAAATGACTCGAGGAGAAAAAATATTAAAATACAAATACAGACGCACAGTAAAGGGATTTCATTTTACTATAGACCGGACGTTGACGAACCGTTCTACCATTTATAATTTTGTCCTTCCAGTCAATGACAACTCACTCCGCAATCCTTATCACCCGCCTGGCCCTGGTCCTGCTATGTCTAGTCCAAGGAAGACCTAAAACAAAGTGGACTCAGCCGAACTACATATAAGGAATGTCCATGCGTCTGGAAAATCCTACTGGACACGCAGATGGTATACGACTTTGCGCAGACATAGAAAATTACTCCCCCAGTCGCAGTATATTAATAATTTTTGTTCTGTTTCTGGTTTATTGCGTGTTGTGCTGAAACTCCCAGACTATAAATCCAGTGTTTATTCCACAGGTGCTGCTAGACCTGAGTAGCTTTGACGTACAACTTTCCCAAAAAGCACTGGAGGGAATCCGTACTTTATGAAGTGGCTCCTCTTAGCGTAGCATTATATCTTAAGGCGCCTAGCAGAATAAAATGGCATTTAATAGCCAACAGATGCATGTATATTTTGTCTCCATCTTAAAATCAGTTCAATCAACCCCGCGGCATGTTAGAGATATCCTCACTCCTCAGTCACTTCAGGTGAGATGGAGCAGAAGGGTTTTAGTGATGGCTAACAAAATGAGTCACAACAGAACAGTTATTTTTTCTATATAAAGTTGAATCACTAAAATGAAGCCCATTTGTCCAAACATCAGAAAGAATTACCAGAAATTATTATAGCATGTTTTACATTTTGCAGATATATGCTTGCCTTCAACCATTACTTGTCTAATATGTTGTGATTTTTATTTTTTTAAGTAACTGTATGTTCTTCTATAGTTTCTACGAAGTACAACAATTGCAATTGATGTGGTAGTGAGATAGTCAGATCAAAGAAAGTCATTTTACGTTTAAACTGAATAGGTTTCAGCGATGAAACTAGCAACCCAAAAATATAAAAATTTTAAAATATCATCTCAAGTGTTCATTGTGTAACTTTTCTGGTACTATCAAATGCTTCCCTGTGTTGAGATGTTATTGCGTTATTTGGAATCTTTCACAGTGTAATGTTCTATCTTCATGGAGACCAAACCAGACCAGGTCAGATCTCTGGAAAGGGAACCCCGCTCACAGGCAGCTTGTTTTTCTAGGTATTTTTGAGCAGTAAAATCACCTGTTACTAAATAAATCTAAGTGTAGCATTGCAGGTTTTAGTGCGCCTTGAGGCCGCCTATAAAAGGGCTCTGTCGCCGGTGTTTAGTCCCACCCAACGCTATACGCCAGGAAGAGCCGGGCTGCTATGTCTGCAAGCCGAGGTGCGAGGGGGGTATGGGAGCACGGGGCCACAGGGTACGATTAGAATCACTAGATCGCATGGTAGGCTTCAGGCTCTGCGATCAGAGTCGTGGCGTGGGCATCGGTAAGTAGGCCAGGGTCCATGTTTTATCCTCTCAATAAAACATGCATCCTGTGTAAAGGCTGATGGGCTAATGTTTTTAGCTCCCTGGGCTCGGAGCAGGGGCCCTCATGTGCAGGGTCACGATAGCTGGAAGGTCCGTGATGTTCTAAAAGCCACCCGGTATGTTTCACTAATGGCCTGGGGTTTTCTTTATTGTATTGCACCTGTAGGTTAACCGTTACCGTTATTGGGCTCATGCTGGCGGTGACCCTCCCCTACGATGGGTTTGACGAGGCCCCCTGCCTAGGCTGTTGCTTGCTGTATGCCTATAAAAAAACTGTTCTATCCAAATGTGAAATGCGAAAGTGAACTGAATTGAAATGGGATATAAAATGCTTGAACTGAAGGAAATGTTCTTCATATTATTTATGAGTGTAAGTTTCTGTCAAATCAGTAAAATGATCTTGTGCTGCCTGTAGATTGCAGGGTGATTTTCTGTTTCCCTTAAATTTGGGATGGCGCTGTTCAACAAAAACAAAACAAAACAAAAGAAAAACCTCTATTGCCACCTGCTGTCATCTGGTCACATAAGTTAGAGCTGTTTATTCTCTATATATACTGCGGAACATTCCAGGCAGAGCAATGACATCTCCATAGAAACATGCAGGTGAACAAGAACCTGAATATCGTGTTTATTGTTTTTCTAATAAAGAATAAAAGAACATTCCAGCTTAGAGAATGTTTCAGTGGTTTCATCTGGTTCAATCAATATTTTTCGGCTCATATCCAGAAGCCTTGATCTTGATCGCAAAAACACTGACCACCTCTGAAACCTTCCCTACAACGAGCCCCTCCTGGACGAATGAAGAATTGCACCGTTAGCATTACAGCTGCAATATCTGAACATGTTAACCTCATATCTTGGGACACAGTTGGGTCATGTTTATGTAATCTAAAACTTGCACACAGCTTGTT
The DNA here is from genome assembly GCA_000787155.1 of Scartelaos histophorus. Classification (NCBI taxonomy): domain Eukaryota; kingdom Metazoa; phylum Chordata; class Actinopteri; order Gobiiformes; family Gobiidae; genus Scartelaos; species Scartelaos histophorus. The sequence continues at coordinate 27,302 of KN511244.1, forward strand.
TAAGTTAAGAATACCGCACTCAAACTTTTGAGGCTTATAGCTTGCAATACATAACCCTAAAATGCCTTCACAGTTTACTTTACGCATAATGTTGTTACTTAATGTTTCTTTCAGGATTCGTTCACTTAATTCATCAAAAGAGTAAAAGTCTTTCCAACAGTACAATGGTCAACAATTTTACTTCACAGATCATTTGCCTTTTGCAGCCAAATCCATTCCCCAGAACCAGCTCCATGTTTAATTTCACATTGATTTTGCGCATAATCCACTATATGCAGCCTGGTGTTGACGCGAGCCATTATCGCATCTCCGCTGAAGCATTTGGAGAGCATTTGGGTTCCTCCCCGCTGTTCTTCTCGCCTTCTGCTCCTTAATAATCACAGCTAAACCATCGGCGAGCATGTTTTTACGACCTGACATCAGCTATAATGTATATGCCTGTTGTGCACAAGGTTGTAGCCCAGGGGCGGGAATAGAATGGCGAAATATTTATACTCACAGGGATTGTAAGTTATAGCAGAGGAAGCTGGTTCCACATGCTCCGAGTCCATTGGCGATACAGATTGGCTGTCCAGTTGGATAAAACTCACACACGCACTCACGGCTATCGGATCATACTTCTGCATTAATGTAGACTCTTGTGGCTTTGTGCGACTATGAAGTAAAACCAAAGAATGTGTGTTTTTTCTGTGCATGTAAAGACAAGCCTGTATTTACTGTCTGATGTGGTCATGAAAGCGAGTGGGAAGGATCTATCTGGCTTGTAAAATGTGGTTGCTAGCATTAAAGCGTTTAAACTGTACACAAAATGAGAGAGATGCTTTATTAAACCTGAGGGAAATTCATGTTTTGCTGCAGCAATGTGCTTCTCAGTCGCCTTTGTGTCTCAGGCAGAGCAGTTTAACGGGAGGACTGGTCAGGGAAGATCAGCAGATCTGTGGAAGGAAGAGCCAAACGTGTCTCTCATCTGTAGAAAGGAAAGGCCTCGTTTTAACTCCGAGCTTGTGTTTCAGTTGATGATGAAATGGTTAATTTTTGAGTAACAGTGTTTCTTCTAGAAGGTCTTGGAGTATTTTCTGCTGTATTTGCCATCACATATGCTGTAAAAAGCCTGTAGAATCTCAAATGTTCATGGTTAGCTCCTTGGCCTATTGCACAGTCTTCATTGACACTGCTAATTTCCCAAAATCCAACAATTCCTTACTTTTTGTCCTTTGAATTGCACATGTTGCACTTCTTAGTTGGTTAGAGGGACACTCCAGAATTTTGGATATAGGGCCTCATTTCCTCATGAGCCAGAGTGTTGGAGATGAGTGGAGTCACTTTTTGAAATATTCCATCCAGTACTTGTATTTGCAGAGGTCACACAGGACCTGAAGTAAATCTATCATTACACCAGATTGTCAATGTAATGTAATGTATGTAATTGTCAATAGAATAATTTCAGAAGTAAACCAACCTTGGATTTGAAGGATTATGAAGGATTTATATCTGAGCAGCAGCAGCAAGTTGTACTTCCTGATAGCGGCGGACTGATATCTGAGAAAATAGTCCCTCAAAATGCGACGATTCATGCGATGCAAGGTTAGTTTTACTTCTAAAAGTATTCTATCGACACAGACATCAACAGTCTGGCTTAATAATAGATTTGCCTCTGGTGCTTTGTGGAGTTTTAGTTTTAGTGGCAGGAAACCCATTGACATGAGCTAGCCTAGCACCAGCGACCTCTGCAGATACAAGGACTGGATGGATTATTTTAAAAAGTGACTCCACAGGTCTACAACATTCTGGCTCACTAAGAAATGAGGCCCCATGTCCAAAATTCTGAAGTGTCGTTTTAAAATCTCATGATGTAAGGTAAAAAAAACCCCAAAAAACTCCAGTTACTCCAGTTCTATACCTAGTTGTGTTATTAGCTGTCAGTGATGGGACTTTTGACCCTTAAGGGACCTGATCCTGATGTTTAAATGTGTTTCTTTTTTGTGAACAAAGCTCTCACTCGCATTGCTTCTCGGGTCGGTGAAATCTGGTGAAAGCATACATCACTTTGACATACCAAAATACTCAATGGATTTTTGATAAATCGACAGGCAAATGCAATACAAGAAAATAGCAAAGACAACAAATTCAATTCTGTCAACTGGACAAGTTTGAGAGCGAAGACGTTCACGCTGAAACTTTTGTCCAGCTGCCGGAATCGATTTTTTCTTTTGCTATGGGTCATATCTGGACAGTTATTACACAGACAAGTTAATAATTCAATATGAACTCTAGCGAATAGATATGACAGGTTTAAGAGAAATATCCAGTGTAGTGATGAAAACTGCAGGAGACAAAGGTAGGTCAGCGAGTTATCAAACGTCGTACACCAAGTTGTCTTCTGGGAAAGGGCCTGGATGATCTGAGGAACCCGGGGAGCGTGAAGGAGCAGATGGGCGTTGTTCACCTCATCTTCATTCAGTTTGGACGCCATACACGTACATAGACTGTTCCGTCACGCTGATATTTGCACAATTTCAAAAGACGTCGGAAAAGTTACACATGACGCGCACGTAGCATTTGACCCCCGGATCTGGATTTGCGGAGATGGATTTGCGCTGTGGCTCAGAGAAAAGCCCGATCTTCATAAAGTCCCTGGCTACACAGTGGCATTTACTCAGCGCAGACACTTGATCTTCATAATGTGTGTGCGGTATGGGTCACGACAGCCTCAGTGACAGAAATGTATATGCGCCTTTTTGTTTTGTTTTTTTGTCTGGTGAATGTGTATGCTAGAAAATGCAAAGGGGCACCGTACGGGTCCATCTAAATGTTACAAAGTGAAATTAACTGTTTCATGATATGCAATTTTCTAATTTTTATTATGTTTTTTCCTTATCACAAACATTCCTAGAGTTACTTTTTGTTTCATTTATACCCCGAGTTCTTCTCTCAAACAGAAAACGGCCTGTTCCACCTTTCGATGTCATGTGATAATACAGGAAGTGCTCTACTGTCTTTTTAATTTCCTTGCATCTTCACTATTACCATTGATAATATGGTAATAATGATAACCACCCTGGAAACCCTTAGCAAAAAGAAGCTTAATAAACTGAACTATGAGTACACTTATTTTATACTAAAACTGAGGAAGTATTCTTGAAGTTGACTTTTTATAAACTATTATGTATAAACTTAAAAATAGTAGAGTGAGGTTTGGCTCATACTGAAAAGTAAAAACAAACTTCTAAGACTAATTACATTAATACAAAGACTTACACTTATACTTTAATACTAAAACTTATACTTAAGTAAACTTTATATAGCTCATAAATGGTAAGCTACAAGTCATATGCCAAGCAAATGTGAAGAATAACAAGAAAACTAGTAAAAATACGTCAAGTATACTATAATAAACTGAACAGTATGTATACAGTGAAGTATAGAACTACTACAGCAGCTTGGTAGTAGCTCAGTTGATAGAGCGTTTGACCCCAATCCCAAGGTTGGCGGTTGGAATCCATTTGCTCTCGACATAACAAACATCACTGGTAGAGCAGTCAGATCAACTGACCCACAGGTTGATGGTGTGATTCTAGCTTCCACAGATGAATGCTGTTGTGTCCTTGGGAAAAATTCCTATATGAAAATATGACCATTTATATGACAATGTATAGATAAGTACTTGTGGCATACTTTAAGTTTACGATATAGCAAGTACAATGATAGTATATAGGTCAGTGTACTTGTATACTTTAAAGTGTACTTTTGCAAACTTAAAATAACTTTAAAGTGTACTTAAAGAATACTTTTGTAAACTTAAAATGTACCAATTTAGTCCAAAAAAGTATTATATTATATCGTCACCTTCCTAAAATAATCGCCTAAGTCACTTTTTGCCTAAGTTTACTTTGCCATAATTTAAATTTTGGGGGGAGTTTTTTTGTGTTTCCTGAAAAAATGACTTATGCGATTATTTTAGGAAGGTGTCGATATTTTCTAATACAGTAAAAGTACACGGTCTGTAGTATACTTCTTATACTGAAGCATACTTAATAAAACAAACTACTACTTTTTGCTAAGTGAATACCAATCCCTACTGAACTTAAGGTAAAACGTAGCTGTTAACTTAAAAACTACCACTACATGACATCACAAGGTGGAACAGATCATTTTGAGCTGACATTAATAATCGTGTTACTCAAACATGTGCGAATGAAACAAAACACAACTCCAGGTTTGTTTTTTGAGAAGGTTACAGCGTTCTAACATTTCTTAACGCTCATGAGAATCAATTTTGTGTAACGCCGGACCTTTCCTTTTAATACGCCTGGTGAAAGTGTACGCCAGAAAATACAAAGGAGCACCATACGGATACCATCTAAATGTTACGAAGTGGAATTAAGCATTTTGGGCTGTGTAAATAAATAACGGGTGTATAATGCAGGATTGTTTTTGTGTGACCCGTTGATGAATAAGCCTCGGGTTTAGCTAAGGTAAACTCTGCAGATCCCTGTGGGGAAATCCATCCTCTGCATTCGGGCCGTTCTTGGACGTCATTAGGACAAACATGCGGTGCCCACGGGTTCATCCAGAACATGAGGTTTGAAGTTTGGTCAGGAATACCTCAGCTGCATTCTGATTCTGTTGGTTGACTGACTGCGGATGTATTTAGCTGAAGGAAATACGGTTC
>KN511244.1:31995-43673 GCA_000787155.1 Scartelaos histophorus
TTCAGCAGATTTAATAGTGATTTGAAATATCGAAGGTGTCAAAAGAGGTTTCAAAAGACATTACATCTCATCTGGAAGGTGGCTGAACCTGCACATACCTCCAGACAGCCCCACCTGCTTCTAGGATTGTACAAAACTCAGATATTCATCAATAACTTAGGCAAAACTCCACTTTGACTTCTGTAAATTATGGACTTGCTTATAACGTCATAGCCGGTGGAGGAATGCAATGATGTAAAAGTAAAAAAATTAGGTATTTGCACGTTTTAAAGTGGATATTTTTTACTTTTAATACACATTTGAGAGGAGGTATCTATACTTTCTACTCCACTACATTTTAACTGCACTGAAAAGTAAGTAAAAAGTATTTTTTTATGATTCTGACAAGGGTTTATTTTAACACATTCATAATACAAGTATACAAATTTAGCACAAATCTTTACCAAAATCACAAATCTTTACCAAAATCACTACATCTGAAGCTTTATAAAATCTTAAAATCTGTGTGAAATACATTTTTTAAACAGGTACTTCAATATTTTAACTTTTTTTTTTTTTTCATGTGATATTTTTGCTGTTTTTTTTGTTTTTTTTTTAACTCTGACATCTGAGAGGAGGTATCTATACTTTTACTTCACTACATTTTTAATTGCACTGAAAAGTAAGTAAAACGTAAGTATTTTTTATGATTGTGACACTGAACGTTGTCAAGTTGAAGGGTTTATTTTAGCACATTCATAATATAAGTATACAAATTTAGTACACATCTTTACCAAAATCACAATTCTTAACCAACATCACTACATCTGAATCTTTATAATATCTTAAAATGTATATGAAATACATTTTTTTAAACAGGTGCTTCAATATTTTTACTTTTTTTTTTTTTTTCATGTGATATTTTTGCACTAGTTTTTTTTTTTTAATCTGACCAGCTGATACTTTTTAATTTTACTTCACTACATTTGAAAAGGTATCTATACTTTCTACTCCACAACATTTTAACTGCACTGAAAAGTAAGTAAAAAGTATTTTTTTATGATTGTGACAAGGGTTTATTTTAACACATTCATAATACAAGTATACAAATTTAGCACAAATCTTTACCAAAATCACTACATCTGAAGCTTTATAAAATCTTAAAATCTGTGTGAAATACATTTTTTTAAACAGGTACTTCAATATTTTTACTTATTTTTCCATGTGATATTTTTGCTGTATTTTTTATTATTTTTTTTTTTTACTCTGACATCTGTATTTTTTTTTATTTTATTTTATTTTTTTCAAAATTTAAAAGATTGTGGTTTGGTATTATAGTATCACTTATCACTCTGTCACAGTATTGTATTTCCTTAGTATCAAAATCAATTTAGAAATGTTTGTAACGACACAGCTACATCTCTGTATATCACAAGAGCCACAAATAGAAAAAAAAAACACAGGATACCTTTACTATAGATTTATGGTTGTGTACGTTTACCCTCACCGTAACACCATTCTGCCACAAACTGCACTTCCCCACATAAAAGATAATCTAAACTGACCTATGGGCCGCCGCGAGATTTCTAGCCGCTACGTGTCAGATGCTGTTTTCTCTCAGGTGATACGCGCAGAGGTCGACCATCTAACCTTTAATTTTATCAGACATTTCTGCCGACAGTACCACAGCCTTATCCACCCGCGAAAATAAAACGTATTCTCTTCTCCTCTGCCGCGATGACAGATAAGTCCACATATTAAAACGCCCATATTAATCTATTTTCTAATCTTTGTTATAATGTTGAAATTCAACCAAAATATACCTGGAGTTTTGTTTTGTTTCATTCACACTTGTTTAAACGCACAAATTCTTTCTTCTCTCGGCCAGAAAACACTTCGTTCCACCTTGTGATGTGTTATGATACAGGAAGTACTCCACTGTGTTTTTAAACTAAAACCATTAAAGAGATAGTTTGAGGTTTTTTGACATGAATCTGTATGTCATCTCCATCAGCAGTGTGGTGCATAAACACTGACTTACCCCGATGGTGTCCTGTGAGCAGAGTTCTCGCCTGGTTTTGGTGCTGACGAAAGTAGTTCCGGCAAGTTGGCTGGGGTCACAAAAATAAAGCGTTTTTCTTCTCAAAACATTATGTGTTCAAAAGAGTGACACATTTGCAACACAAAACTGTTGTTGATGTAAAAATCAGACTGCATAATTGCTTGGCGCTATTTTCTGTCCGTTCATATCACTGCGCACTGCCGCCAAATGAGAGCCGTGTATGAATCCAACACTTTTTTAAGTTGTTAAGCAGTATTTATGTGCTCAGACCGATGACGCTGCAACCCAAGGAAGCTAACGAAAGCTAGCTTGGGTAAGTTATCGTGTCATAGTCAGACATGTTGCCGTTCTTTCCGAGCCGTAAACACAGTGAAGCAGGAGCGGCCGAGCACAGTGTTACAAATGGAGAGAAAATAGTTCCAAGCGATTATGTACGTCTGACAGTTTTGTGACGTAAATGTCTCACTCTTTTGAACACATTGTTTTGAGAAGAAAAATGCTTTATTTTCGCAACCCCAGCCAACTTGCTTTTGTCTACTTTTGTCTGCACCAAAACCGGGCAAGAACTCAGCTCGGGAATAAGTCAGAGTTTATGCACCACACTGCTGACCGGGATACTATACAGATCCATGTCAAAAAACCCAAACTATCCCTTTAAACTTAAACTTAAACTATACACCATCACTAAATACATTTTTCAGTCCTAGAATAGACAATCTCTACTGAATAAAAGGTGAAATGTAACTTGAAAACTACTGCTTCATGACATCACAAGGTGGAACAAAGCATTTTGAGCTTTGGTGATGAGAGGGGGTTAATCAAAACGTGTATGTACGGGTATGTTTTTGAGAACAGCTTTATAACATGGATTTAACCTCACAAGAATCAGTTTTCCATATAGTTGGACCTTTAACGCTTCTTTTGTTCTTCCCTTTGTGGACCTCTTGATCATCGCTGACGTGCGGTTGGATTACGCTGGTCTCCGGGTGACAAATACGATCACTCCGATGATTGAATTCTCGGGGAGTTCGGAGAGGTGCGCCGGTCCTGGCGGTTGCAGCTACACTAGGGCGTAAGTGGAAGTGACAAGGTTGACGCGATTCTAGGGAGGAAGCGTAATGTTATTGTCATTATTGTGTTGAAATAGGCCAAAATGGAATACTAAAATGGTCAGAGATACACTTGCTGACAAATGCGGATGGTAATGTATTGCTTAATGGCTTTATAGTCTGTTGTTGGTGTTGAAATCGTTTAACCGTGTCATAAAGTTTTCTCGTCAAAAATATGAGTAGTTTTTGTCTCATTCACATGTTTAAAGGTGCATTGTGTAACTTTTCTGGTGTATGGACCATCAAATGCTTTAAATTTCTCCATGGAGATGTTATTGCTTTGTCTGGAATGTTTCAAAATATGGTATTAATATGGTATTCTATCTTCAAACCAGACCAAGTTACAGGTCAGATCTGTGGAGAGGCAACTCTGCTTTCAGTCAAAATGCCTGTTTTTCTAGGCATTTTTGAGTTATAAAACCACATGTGATTGGATAAATGTAACGTAGAGCTGTTTAAAGTCATACTGTGGAACATTCCAGGCAGAATAATGGCCAGTCTCCATAAAAACAGGCAGGTGATGGACCCCAAACCAAAAAGTTGTTTAAAGTTGCAACTTTTAATAATCTTGTATTTGTCGCATTCTCAAGACCTGAAAATGGACTCTAGTAAACCTGCTTTTGGTCTTTTCTTTGCGCTCCTTTGTGTTTTTAAAGATCACCTTCACCTATAATTATAAAGCTGAAAGATGTGATCAAGTTGCTCTCCTAAATTTTCAAGAGAAGCTTTCGGTAAACTTCATAACAAAATCAGAGTCCAATTACTCATGATTTTTTCCATACATATACATTACATAACATGAATTCTAAGTTGGACAAACTTTTTTTAAAAAAAAATAAGAAAATGAATAAATGCAAAATCCAAAAAAAAAAAAAAAAAAAACGTGTATAGTTAGCATATACTTTGGTTATACTACCATTCCAACACTGACATCAGATTGTCTTTTTCTTGGTTGGAGTGGCAGCACTTTAGTTTTTTTTTCAACATTCCGCCATTCCGACACATGAGGTAATTCATAAAAATACGTGGGCCTACTCCAGTAAGTTATACATACGCTGACATCCACTCACATCAGGACATGGGGAAGTTCACAGCAAACTCAAGCATTATTGTCATAGAGCTTAGGCATTATCGTTTACGATCTAAACTTACCGTGATATTATAGGTCATCAGCTCATTTATGCCATTGCAGCACAGATTACGTCGATTTTACAACAGTACGCAACATTGGAGCGCAACATTCGACTTTCACTCCTGCTCATTAGACGTCGGGATAAGAAAAACACTGATATTCTGCAAACATATGGCAAAAAAGGCTCCAAACTGTGAGCAGGTTGTCAGAATGGCGACATAAAAGGTCTCGGATTATAGATTTTCGGAGTTGCGGTACGTCGGAATAATGTTTGTACCTCATAAACTTTGCTAGCTTGGAGTCTATTCTTGTAACTTCAAAGCCCAAAATAATAATTTGATGAACTTGCAGGAAGTTTATATTTGTATTTTCTATATTTATAGAGAAGCTGGAATACTTTATTGTAACTTAGGAACATACTATTATCAACAGTGGTTTCGTAGACTTCAATGTCTAGGTTCATTATTTAAGCAGGAAATTTAATAGGCTCTTGATTGGAGGATTCTTTGGCTGCATTGAGTAGCAACATATTTAATTCAGCATTGTTTCCTATCTGTGACATCTAATATTCTACACTGTTTGGATCTGACACAGCAGACTGGACACGGGAATGTGAGATAAATGCTTTTCCAGTGGATGTTGTGCAGTCAGCAAGTCTGGAACTGAGCTGTAAACAATACGCCTCATTAGATTTGCACGATTTTAGATCAATTTAGATAAGTTACGTTTTCAGATGATTTTTCCCAATTTTCTGCTAGACACATTCTAACAGCAGTTTTTAGGCGAGGTTCAAACTGCGAGCGCTGTGGTTAATGGGGCTAATGCTTAACCCACTGCGCCATTATCCCTCTACCCTACACACAATCATCATGAATCCTGTAGTGCGTATTTTTATTGTTGCTACGCTTTTCTTTCTTTTTATCAGCATGAGAAAAGATTGGAAGTTAACTATGTTGCCTTGGGGTAATCTTTAAAAAATGTAAAAGAAAAAAACTGCGAAATTAAAAAGGGGTTAAATCAAAACGCTACAGGAAATTAAACGCTGATGTATTTAGGTTGCCATGTTACCTTTTTTGTGCTGAAAATGCTATATTCCCCCGAGAAACAACATATTAACACGTTTAGTAAGTTTCAGTTTTATTTTTGATGCTCCATTCTCTTTGCTCTCCATGTTACGTCACTCCCCCTTCAGAGCACTATCGCAACACAACCAAATGCTAATGAAACTAGCGTATTTTTTTGGACTACAAGGCGCATCTAAAATCATTACATTTTCTCAAAAATCAACAGTGGCCTTATAATCCAGTGGCCTTATGTGTGACCTTTGGTTGTGTTTAACCTCCAACCGATTTGATGTTGTCCACATTAGTCTAATAACGTATTAGTGGGCGAGTCAGGAGGAGTAATATGTTGGCCACATATAGGGCGACTGTGCAACATACCGGTAGTTCTGCCGTGTGCTGTACAAGGACCCAAAATGCCACCATTACCATGCAGATTTCAGGTTTTGTATTTTTGTGTTAAAACTGAACAATGTTGAGAGGGATCCGGGCATGTTTGATGCCCAAATCACCAACTGTTAAACTTGTATTTTTGTGTTAGCTACAACTGAGAGTTATTGTAAATGACCTGAATAAAGTCCGACACGCGTTTTGTTTCTCTTATTGCGCCTTATAATCCGATGCTCCTTATGTGTGGACAATGACACAACTGACATATTATTTGATACTGCGCCTTATAATCCGGTGCACTTTATAGCCCGAAAAGATGTTACTGCAAAATCGCGTCAGGTTTGTGAAGTTGTAGTGTATGTTTAGGATCATGCTTTTGTACAGTATATTACGCAAACATGCATGGCAGATATAACCACCTCAGGCATGGTCAAAACTTCAAAAGAAAAATAAAAAATGTAAAAAATATGTATATAATAATATTAACATAATAAAAAAATAGCTCTAATATGTTTCAGATAGCATTTATGTCTGGAGAAATCGAGTGAGTTGTGCTGAACAAAAGCTACAAAGTCGGCATGATTTACAATGACAAAACCATGGCAACCGTCAGTAAAAAAAACAACATTGATGGATAAAATATTTAAACTCTACCATATTTCCAGATGTGTTATGAACAGTCCCATATGCTATTACACATGACATTTATATTTAAACCCACCCGACCTATAGTGAACCAAAAGCCATGGACGAAACACAAAAAATATAGTCATCTTGCTTAAAGCCGGCTCTTCCTGTATCTCTCCCGTTGTGATCCTTGAGTCTTTTGGCGTTCAGCTCCACAGATGTGACTGTCTGGGCCTTGTCTGATCCCACATGTGTCCCCCCCCCCACCTTTGGGTGCCCGGGACAGCCCAGAGCCCCCTCGGCAGACGGGGAGGGCCCACCGTAGGCGCCCAACCAGACTGAGGGGTTATGGGATTGGAGAAGTGGGCGTGAGGAGCGTACAGATTGGAAGCAGAGTGTACACTTTCGCCGGTGTTGTTGGCGGAGTTTCGTTTCCGCGGATTTGGTTTTATCGAGCTTTAAAGGTCCTATATTACTCGAAATTGATTCTTGTGAGCTTTGAGTTATGTTCTGATGTAGTGGCCCTTCAAAAACATACCTGGGGTTGCGTTTTGTTTCATTCACACGTTTAAGTAAATTTCGTTAAAGTGATTATCAGAGGTTCAGGAGCTGGACTTATCTCAACCACGCCTTCAATTACCCAGAAGCCCTATTTATACAGCCATTACGACAACACCGTCCTTGTCAAATCTCCCGCCCGAGTTGATGGATTAACATTTTGGATTGGAGATTACACCCCCACCCCAAGTCTTCCTCCATCCATCATATCTTTCTGCCGTCAATACCATAGTCCATTGTTGTGGTGTGTCCTTGTTCGTAAACCCTTTTATTATTAGTCTGTTCACATTTACAGAAGCTCAAAATGCTCTTTTCCACCTTGTGATGTCATAAACGTTTCAATTTTACCGTTTGTATCTGTAGAGATGGGCAATTCCTGGGCTGAAACTATCCAAATGATTCTAGTGAGGGTGTATGGAGTTTAAAAACACTTTCTGCATTAATAACCAGGGTTTCCACGGTCATGGAAATTCAAAGAACGTTTTGGAAAAGTCATTGAATTTTTGTGTTTTGCGCAACTGCAGCGTTCTGTTAACTTCTTATTAAGCTATTATGATTATTTCTGATTATTTTTGCATGTCTCTGATAGCGGTGAACCCCCCACCCACCTGGACTAACAAATGTTCTTCAGGAAACACTTCAATACAAAATAAAGTATTTTATTTAAAAGAGCTGCCAATAAATACATCGACAGCATTTTGAATGTTAAAAAAAATTCTAAAACCATAATATAAAGTGAGTGGAAAGGGTTCACAATTCAAATTTAGCCCTAAAAATAAAGCTAAATTCTGCACATGTAGGTGCTGTAAAGTCATGGAAAAGTCACAGAAAATGTTGAAATTTTGTCAGTGAAAAGGAGTGGAAACCCTGAATAACATGAGGTGGAACAGAGTGTTTTCCGTTTGATGAAGAACTTATCCTAAATTTGTAGGGTTTGTGTTATCCATGTGTGTTCAGGTATGGAAACATTATAACTGATCATAACATGGCGTAATATGGACCCCTTAAAACCTACAAACTTCTTCACCACGTCTTTACCTATACCTCCATGTGGTCCAACACGACTCAGAACCATCACGCTAAACTCCAAATGCCATACGTGAGGAATAATGCTCTGATAGAATAGACTTGATTGTGAACAGTATGGGTCTGATTGCACCGAGTAAACAAGTCATAGGATCCCCCGCTGGCAATTTCTGCTCTCTCATCTCCCACATCGCGTTCACCACAATTACCATGTGAATAGTGCGTAATGGTGATCTATCCGAGTAATACTGGAACTCAATTGCTCTTGATTTGCACAGGGGCTGAGTCGATGGTGGAGGTCATCGCGGGTGAGTTGATGGCTCAGAGATGATTTGGACGGTTCCGGACCCGTTTGAAATTCATCATAGGAAGGCCCGGGTGGGTGAGGTTTCGTCTGCTTTTGGGGTAGGGTAACTAGCGGGGTGGAAGAAGGTAACACAAAATAGAAACTCTGGTTGTGCACTGCAAGTTTCTCAGATCTGGCCAAGATTTTAAAACTTGTATCAGGTTATTTATCATGTTTTCAGATCTACTTACTCGTTCTAAGACTGTTTAATTCTAGTCTAGAGGTAATTTATTGCATGGACAGATAATTTCACTACTTTCAAATCATTTTCTGATAGATTTAAGTTTATATCTTCAGTTTTGGCCAAGCTTTTTGCTTTTTTGGAAGTTGAGCTGAGCAAGAGATGAAAACTTAACTATTTTAATGCAGTTGGTTGGAAGAAAAAAGTGATTTTCCTAAGAATTCTAATTATTCACCGCGTTGAGTAAGCATTTTCCGAACTTTCAGAAGCCAGAGCAGAGTTTTGCCATCACAGTAAAGCTACCAAACATCTAGCATACTCACAGCACACTTCCTGATTCTCGGTCATTACGGACAAAATAGCGAAATAAAAACATCAGGATCACGTGGAGTGTATTTATATCAAGGTTTCCACTCTTTTTCACTGACAATTTTAAAACTTTCCCATGACGTGCAGAATTTAGCTTTACTATTGGGGCTGAATATGAAATGTTAACTCTTTCCTCTCACCTTATGATATTATAGCCGTTTAACGTTCAAAATAGTGTTGATACATTTACTGTCATCTCAGTGCATATGTTATTCCAGGTGGGTGGAGGGTTCGCTGCTATCAGAGACTTGCAAAATAATCGGAAATAATCATAATAGCCTTAATGGGAACTTAACAGAACGCTGTAGTTGTGTGAAAAAGAAATGCCAAAACTTTCATTGAATTGATCAGTTTCCATGACTTTTCCAGGATTTCCATGACTGTGGGAACATTTTAAAGCCCAAATTGCATTAATTACATAGAAAGGGGCCACAATATTCCAATGTAAGTCAATGGGAGCCAGAGTCAGTAGGACCTGGAAGTGCCTCATATTTGAAACACAGCGGCTAGAAGGTTAGCTATGTCCATTTATATTTGTACAGTCAGTGAGTACACAGTGTTCAATTTGACGTTACTACATATTAAATGACCAATTACAATAAAAATGCTGAGATACTAATGTAAATGTGCCTATAATATAATGATTGTTAAAAAGCCTTAACTTGAATATATCCCCTTGTATCTGCAATATATTGTGTCAACTTTTGCCTTTTTGATTTTTACCTGTGCTATTTTGGCCTCTTGCTCGGTGCCCGGACGACACCTTCCATCCATCCACACTCAGAAAAACCACGAGCCGCTGTTCCCTCCGTCCAAGCTAGCAGAGCATGTCCGGACCCAAGCTAGCACTCTGGAGGTGTCTGATAATGACGAGCGGTGAAGTGACAGTGAGAGGCGCTCGCAGGATCTGTTTTTGCCTCCTGTCTTGCACCTCGGCTAATCCCCGGGTGCCCGTGTTAGCAAGCGGCGCGAGGAAATGAGCTAAGAGCAGAGTGGTATTGCAAAGGAAGGATTAACAGAGACGACGCAGGGCTAAAAGATGTGGCAAGAAGTGTGGCACCGGGGTGTCGATGTAATGGTGTGAGAGACGGGCATAAATATAAACTGTACTGTATTATGTAAGGCAGTGTGGGCGTACCCCATTTATGGAGCTATTGTTATCAGCGGGTTAGACAGTACTTGACTGGTTTCTACCACTTCTGACATCTAACCTTTTCTTCTCTGTTTTGTGCCAAAGATGTGGTAATATTATATATTAGTATTGCTAATGCTTCAAGTTTAAACGATGTAACAAAATACTTCTTATTCTGGAAAATAGGATTAGGAACAGATTTGCATTTTAGTCAAATAGACTGATCTTTTACTTTTTCTATCTTTGATGTCTTTTATTGCAAAGTTTTTATTGAAAACTTCCCAGAATCTACAAAGAAGTTGGACGCAGATTATTTCAATACAAAGCCCCTTCAGATTGGAATAGTTTACCCACACCCTTAAGAACTTCTTTCAATTTATTTAAATCATCTCTGTTTTCATATCTCAAAACTTATTGTTTATGTTTTTCAGTTTGCTTTATTTATTTTTATTTTTAAGTTTGTTCTATTACTATTTTCCATTTGTTTGGATCATTTTTATATAGAGCGTCCTTTTTGCATCCTTTTTTTGTATAATTCAGGTATTGTTGCAGGAGATGGGAAGAGTGCATAGGGGAGCAAGTGTGTGTGTGTGTGTGTGTGTATGCATGTGTGTGTTCTGTAATGCAAACCTATTAGTTATGTATCCGGTCTATTGTATTGTGTATTACTAATATTTTGTGCTTTTGGACCCTCTTGAAAACATAATGGCACATCTTAAGGGGCTTTCCAATAAAATAAATAAATTAAAAAACTCCTCTCCACAAACCTTATGGACTCTTATGGAAACCTCACTGGAGATTGCACACCAAGACAGTGTGAATCCTGTGTTAGTTTGAACTGCGACTCATATGAAGACTGTTGTGGCCACAGGTTTCTGAAAGCTGCACTTGTGAAAGCTGCACTTGTGAAAGCTGCACTTGTGAAAGCTGCACTTGTGAAAGCTGCATTCACACGATAACTAACCATGTCTATAGAGTCAAGCCTCGAGATGGGCTCTGGTGCCTGCTCAGAATAGACTCTTAAAGGAAAGCGTCAGGAGCACCGTGGTACTTCTGCAATCCTGGAAATGGAGCTGTTTCTTTGGTTATGATATTCGATATAGCGTGACACGTATTTATCTCCATGGAGGTGACCCGCCGCCTCCAGAAACTCATGAGTCTTACCGAATTCACGAGTTTCTTTCATCATTAGAATTGTCAGGTGACACTTTTGCGACATCGTGCACACCCCCGGTCGTTCCATTACTAATGCAGCGCAAAATTTTCCAATCAGGAGAATTGTCTGAGCGAAAAACGGGTCACCATTTTAATCCCTTTTCCCATTTTAACTTGTTGCCTTTTTATTTCTTGTTGTGTTCAGTCGCTAATGACAAAGTGCACGGGTGACGCTTTGCATTTGGCCCGTTGCTAGGAGAAACCTCATTGTCATCGCATTTGTTTGGTTTCATCTACAAAGGTCAATGGTTTCTCTGATTGAGCACTTTTCATGCAAATAATTTTCTCAAGTAACTCACGGCTCCCACTGGCTTTTCAGAGACGCTTTTCTCGCAACATGGAATAAATCACAGGCTGCCACGTGAAATAGTGCAGAGAGAGGACGATTCAAATGCACTCTGCTTGGAAAGAGTCGTGCCGCCGCAATTTTCAAACTGACCTTTTCATTCGTTTCCATTTTAAATGACTTGTACAAAAGTAGCTGTCAGGTA
>KN511244.1:43723-55537 GCA_000787155.1 Scartelaos histophorus
ACAGGATGTATGAGTTCACCTCACCGGTAATAATTGTACTACTATGCTTTTGGCTGTCAAATCAAGCCTGGAGATAAATGTGGCTTTTCACAATGTTTCAGTCTTTTTTATTTTATTTTTTTTTTTCTGCAACGCAAAATCATATCGAAGCTTAAAATGTTGAAACTGGGATATCTGACTTTGTTCTTACCATGCAGTATATCTTCTTTTTCCCAATATAGTTAAAATATAAAATGGACTATAACAAATCATTTTAGTTATGCGTTATATGTTTTTGGAAACGCTCTAACTTTTTACCTTAGCATGTATTTTTCTATTCCAGGATGGACATTGCCTCGTAGCTTAACTGGCGTGACGAAGCTTTTCTTTTCTATACAGAGAAGTTAGTCTGGCATCTCCTCCCCTGGACTGAAATTTGATGGCCAGATGATTGACAGACAAAGTAGCTCACCAGAGAAATAAACGGTTGCATTGCATCTTGTATAAAACAAACTGTCAATTATGCTACAAGAGCGCAGAGACTTGTCTAGTTTGTTGCTTAAACCCCAGAATGCACCGTGTTTTTAACCATTCTGTGCTCAATACTTTCTGAAAATGGGATTCATTTGTATAGGAGCCACCACAGCGTCAAAGCCCAAAATAACTAATGCAAAACAAATTTATAAAGCACTTTCAACCTTCAAAGCTGAGGTCAAACCCGAGCCTGTGGGTAAGTGGACCTGACCGCTACACGAACGATGTGTGTATCGAGAGCTTGTGTTTAATGAAAGCTAAATTGCTTTCCTGCAGCATAATTTCAATTTGTGGGCCTTGCTGTACGTTTTAAATCACAATAGTCATCCACTGCAATTTCCAGTGATGTCGCAATAAATGTCATCGCAACAAATGTCATCGCAACAAATGTCATCGCAACAAATGGCCATGAACAGATTTACATTTTTTAAAAGTTTTTTCATTTGTGCAAAAATGACTACCCAATGCTGCCACATCCTACACATCATAGATCAAGAAAATAAAATTTGGGAACGAAGTACAGTGCTTAACAAATGTTTTATTGGAATACCACCCAGTATAAAGTATTTCTGTTTACCAAAATATCTTTTTATATTTCTATAATGGTAAATCCACCAGATATTTTCAATCAAAACATTATCTTCAATGCTAAAAAACTCTTGTTGCTATCCATAAATTTTCAAGTTTAATGTTTTCCAAAAGACTCTGGAAATGGCTAGAAACTATTTGGACTCAATAACAAAAGAAACTTTGCAAAACTACAGAAAAACAATGTAAAAATGCAGCTGTTTTAATGCGTCAAAGGTGCTCACAGAAAATACTGACATTTTTGGTTATTATTATACCATGTTGTTATTCCAATGGGTCATTTTCACAATTTGAAACAGGTTTTTCATATTTTGTGAAGTTATTAATGTTTTCTTGTTTTCATGACAGGTGGTCTAATAAATTTGTTAAGCACTGAAAGTTCAGAAGAGTGGGCGGAAAGTGGGGACGGTGAAAATGAGGGTCGATCTGCAATATGGCGTCTTGGAAATAAGCATTTAATAAGCAGAGATTGCTCAGACATGCGTGAATCACTCCAAATACAACACCAAGAGTGTAAATGAGAAGCGGAAGCAACTATAACACGATTAAAAGCTTTGAAAAGTCCATTTTGCAGAGTAGCTATAACTATACTTACCGTAACATCTACAGATTTTAAAATTAGCAACAGAATCTGCTAACCCGATTTATCTTTGCTAAATTGCAGAGCCTAACCTGAACACTCCCCCATCGCCCTGCAGGAAGGCAATGTTGACGCGCCGAATCCACCACTTGGAAAGGATCATCGCGAAGTAGCAAAGCCAGGGATCGAGTCCAAATCCCGCCGCCTCCAGCTACTAGCATTAGCCGCTAACACGACAATATGCTTCGTGATAACATATTAGTTTGAAAACACAACTTCGCAAAGACTTTGAAATAATACGCGGCGTGCTTACCCAGGTGCGAGTGGTTAGGTGGATGCGATAGGAGGTGTATCTTCTGGACGGGTGTGTGTGTGTGTGTGAGTGTGTGTGTGTGTTGCGTGCCTTTGATGGAGGAGGATTTGAAACATGTGGTGGAGAGTTGGAGAGCGCCGCTAGGGACAAACTTCTGCTAGCATTCCTCCAGCTCCAGGACGCAAATAAACCTGGTGCCTTTGATCGTTCGTGCCAACACACTTCCACCAAACGCAGGACAAAACGCTACAAAGTGAGAGCAAATGGGAGGCAGGCGGACCACAGAGCGCAGCAGAGTGGAGGGGATGGATAGAATGGATTATTTGTGTTTTAAAAATCTAGTTTCTGCAAAAAAAAGTAAAAATGCATAGAGTTAAAATGCTAAAATAAACGGTTGACTGTTTTAATGCATGGGTAGAGTTTATGCAAATGAGAAAACGTTAACTTCGAGTAGTTAGGGATGCACCAATCCAGTTTTTCTCCTCTGATATCATCAATCAATACCAGAGCAAACACCGTAAGGTAAATGTATAAACCAAAATGGGTCATTACCTGAACCGATATCATAGAAGCCGAGATCTGATCCACCAAAACTGTAAGTATCAGCACAGATATCACATCCCAGTATCAAAACAGTGCGACAAAAGATATTATTTGCAAATATATAATGTTCTCTTAAATGGGGTGGCATGCCTATGACTAAAAATAACTATAGGTCTTCTAACCACCTGTTTGTCTCCATTAATTTGTTATTATTTTAAGACCGCCAAATACGACAGGAGAATTTGCCCGATTTTGGCTGCGTTTTCTTGATTTTTATGAGGCGTGACCCGGCTCTTTGTCTTTGTCGATTTTGAATTTTCATGTGTGGTGCATAGACTGTATATATGAATGGACAAACTCTGACTCTGGCTCCCATTGACTTACATTAGGATCTTGTGGCTCGTCTCTGTCACTGCTGCAGTGATCCTCGTCATCTTGGTCTTAAAATGTTCTAATGTTCTTATTAACCAGATGTTTTTTTCCGCCATTTTGTTTGTCAAAAAAATCCGATTCATAACATAGATCCTGGCTCCAGATTCGCACCTGTAACCTTTAGCATAGCGAGCCTCTTTTGAGCGACGCTGAACGCTATGGGCGACATCACACTCACTTAGTCCACTTTTTTGTCTGTGGTGTGGTGTCTCTGTCAGATCATAACCACCAAACATCAGCAACACTACGGTAACAGCCGATAAAACAGATCGTCAGGAGCAGAGGAGAGACGCAAGATTCAAACTCAGGATAAAGCGTAAATAAAGACTTTATCTTTCACCTCTCACGTCTCTCAAAGTGATAAATTTAAAGTGCAGCATCTTGTCCACATTATCCACAAAATTTATCCTCCGAATAATGACAGCCAGTCCAAAAACCGCACTATTAATCTAGTTTGTAGCGTTCTTTAAAAGTAAAAAAGCGAGATAGTTCTTCATGTGCGTCTGAAGAACGGGTCGAGGTGAAGCTGCAGATTAGCAATAGTGACGTTCTGCGGACTTTATCTCCAATCTTTTGTGCATTACAAATCATGCATCTGAAGTATTGCACCACGTTTCACCACATTGTATCTAAACCTGAACTGCAGAGCTCTGATCTTTTGAACATTTAAGAGTCTCAGAGCGAGTGGTTTTACTGGAGACAGGAAACACTGACGGCATCGCGCTCACAACTTTATATCCTGTGGTCCTCAGACAAATCCCGCTGCACCTTTTGCAATTGGAGATTTTAAGTCTCAGAAGGTTCTCCTCATGTCTGTGGTGTGCACTTTTTGATGCATTTTAAAAAATCATTTAAGATTGAAAAATCCTGCAGTGTGTAGTGACCTTTGCTTGGAAAGTTTTACATTTTGACATTTAACTTGACTGTCTGGTGTTAATTCACTTACAGGAATTTATCTTGGCATGTGAATAGAGATGACAGCCCACAGGTGACTAAAATATGACCTGGTAGCATCAACCTGCTCGTATCCATGGAAATAGCTATGCCATACATTGGAATATTCCAGGAAATCCAGTACAACTTATATGCAACAAGATTCAACATAATGAGATGCAACAAATAAACCATGTAAATAGCCCATTTTTTATAAGCTATTAGTTTTCAGTTGCCTTTAAAAATAAATATAACAAATTCAATAGATTTAAAGTCAAAATGCAGTTCAAATTGCTACACAGGATAGCGTTCCTTTTCTCACTGACCTTTTAGACATTCTGTAAATTCCTTCCAAATTCCAAATTCCTCTTTTGAAGCCGAAGATATTCCGCTCATATTTTCCCACCTGCTGCACATCTTATATTTTTAGCCACAGAGGTTTTTTACGAGAAGCTTCACGCAGAGCCAAAAACTCCCGCTGTTTAGTGCGTTAGCTAGTAGCGGCGTACCTAACACACAAAGCAGACCGAATTGATCCAAAACGGAGAAATAAAAACGAGGAAGGTTCACGAGGGTTAACCCCCGAATGAAACAGAACGGCTTTGAAACTGAGCAGATGTTTTTACAGTCACCGCATCTGGACTGCGCAAAAAAATAAACGGTGTAATGACTTTTTCCGTCCACTGGATTAATTGTTGAAGGAAATTATCGCAGTATTAGGTCCACTTATCCCCGCGCATCTGTAACTGAAGACAGTGAAGGTCCGGCCTGCTGGACTCATTAGCGGTCTGCGTTACAAGTTTATTTTGCCAAACCAAATGTCCCAAAGTGATAATTGATAGTAATGAGGAAATAGGTTATCACTTTTTAATGCTATGCTCTTAACAGATGTCAGATTGTAAATTCAGATCTGGTTCTTGTTACCGATGTATAAATCTTTGCAAATTTAATGAGCGTGTGCTTGAGATGTTCTACAGGAGAAAATGATCAGATGTGCTCAGTGAATAATATACAAGAATGAATGAATAATATGCAAGAAAAGTCCGATTTGAGCGTTGGGATAAAATAAGTAGGAGTTGTTATGAAATTGAGCGGGGTTACGATGTTTTAGAACGCTTTTGAAAGACATAAAAGTCATTCAGTTGAAAATCTTGGAGGACCCGAGATCAAAAAGCTGTTCATGCTTGAGAAATATTATAGTTTCAAATTCAAATATCATAACTTCAAAAAGCGTGAACAGGTTTTGCAGCAACTCTGAGCGACTTTTCACTTTTATTTCAGATCAGATTGACAATTCCAATGTTGAAACGATCCAAATGATTCTAGTGAAGCTGCGTGGAGTTTAAAAACACACTGGAGCACTTCTTGTAGCACCAGATGACATCACAAGGTGGAACAGACACTTTTTCGCTTGACAGAACTTTGTGCGTTAAACTCCAGTTATATTTGTAATGAGAAAAAGCCATTATAACACAAAATAGCGAAATATATGTTGTTTAAAAATGTCTGAGCGACCAGTGGATCTTGCAGTTGTGTCATTGAGCAAGACACTTCACCTCATTGGTCTGATTAATGGTAGTAAGTTATGGGCAGCTTTCGTTCTGTCAGATGAGCAAATGAAGGAAATGAGAAAAGTGCTGTAAATCATGTAAATCAAATGCATTATTATGATTTCTATTACCATTTTAATTATTATTCAAAAAAGCTTCATTAAAATCTCGTTCTTAATGTCTCACTTTCTGAATGGACAATTGGCGATTGCTATGAACTAAAACAAAAACGGTTTAATTATAACATAATCAAATAAAAAGTAGTGTTTATTCAATCATAAAAATACAGTTTTTAAAGGACCTATATTATGGTATTTTCTAATCTGTTATAATGTTATTTCCTCATCAGAAACGTACCTGATGTTGTTTTTTTGTTTTTTTTCACAGATGTTTAACACACAAACCCTGCATTTAGACTCCTGTGTTTTTAAACTCCATTCATCTCCACAATAATAATTTGGACGATGCACTGGAATTGTCGATCTCTACTCAATTTCATCATAATTCAAAAATAACCATATTTTCCATTTATATAGCACATTTCACACACTCATGCACACACGGGAGGTCAGGAGAGTTTAAAGGCCAGTTTAAAGGTGCTCTGTGTAACTTTGATGCATTGTCACAGTGAATGTGGTCCCCTCTCCATAGATCTGGACTGTAACTTCGTCACATGCTTGTTTTATTGGAAATCTGCCTTATTTAAAGGTCCACTAAACACCAAAATCATTTTTTTTTCTACTGATCACCTGTGTAATAGAAGTGTAAACCTATCCCTGGCTTTATTTTGGTGTTTAGTGCATATTTATTAAAAATCAGACTTTTGGGTTGAAAGCCATATGTGTACCTCCCCCTGTAGGATCAACTTCAGCCAGTACATTGGAATTCATGGGCAGGACAAAATGAGTCAGATGCAGGGTTATTACTTGATGAGCACAGCCCTTCACATTCAGCCCTGCCCCAACCTGGCGATATCCCACCATGTCTGGAGAAAACACCGAACCGAGCACACATGTCCACTCTGTTTTCAAATTCTGGAACCGTGTGGGATTGTTGTGTCCAGACACCGCCCACTCTGGAGGATTTTTTAGATTTTTCTTAGAGGCAGACTAAAGCTTCAGAAGGGTGTTTACTGGACCTTTTAAACGGGTTTATTGTGATTGAACATTTGCTGTCAGCAGCACCATACAAAATAATACAACTTACAATAGAATACAATACAACTTCTGGAATAAGGTCAATCGATGAGTCTTACACTCGTCTATTGTACAAGACTTGTCTATACAGTAGACACGTATAGTGGGTGTAGTGGGTGTGGTACACGAGGGTACACCATCCACCCACTGGACAGGCTTTCAAAATGTGTGCCAGACACATTTTGAAAGCTCCTGCCCAAAGGCTTGGGCAGGAGCGGAACTGAAAATTCTGTGAATACTAGTTCAGTTCATATGCGTTCCAATAATCCGGCATCTTGATTGATGTTCGATCGAGGCCACACGCCCACAAACACCCACCTGTATGATCGGTATCAACCTAAGACCCCAAAAATGTTAATGTTAGTAATATGATTCTGCCTCATTCTGAGTAAAAACATCAAATATTACTGGACTGGTGCCTTTATGCATTTATTTATTGATTGATTTATGCAAAAAATCCCCACTACACCACTGTCTAATACCATATTCTGGCATATTCCAAGCAAAGCAATAACATCTCCATGAAGACAAGGATTGAGCGGAGCCTCCACCAGAAAAGTTCCACAGTGGACGAGAAAATTTAGAGAAGTGATCTGAGTTGGCCTGTGGTTCGTGCAGTTCGTCCTGGTGGGGGGAGTTTGTTCCAGAGTGAAGGGGTCTGGACACAGAAGAACTCACGGTCCATTACTTCACATTTGCATCAAACTGAATTCATTGTGTAACTTTTCCGACGGCAGGTCCATCAGATGCTTTTTTTTCCATGGAGAGAGTTGTCTGGAATGTTCCAGAGTGCAAAACTAATCTTTTCTATCTACACGGAGACCGAAATAGACCAAGTTACAGGTCAGATCTGTGGAGAGGCGACCCCGCTTACAGTCAGAACGCCCAAATCAAATCTCATGATCACAAATGAAACACCCGTCCCGATTCGGTGGGGTGCGCTACCTAGTGTCAAGTTGAGTTACGGCTTGAGAGACTGACAACGCCGCGAGGTTGGTGAGCAGCCGCCAGTCAATCTGAAGTGACAAGGAACGGCCAAGACCACTGTTCTTTATAAGTGCGTATGAGGAAGAGCGAGCCTGGGGTACATGGGGTAAAACAAGTACGGTAGGTTAAAGGAGCTTTTTTTTTAAAACAGAAGTAACGTCATTTTAAACCTTTCACAGCGGTCCATATTATTCCCCACTTAGCGTATGCATTCCAAGCATCAATTATTCACCGTGATGAGCTTATAAGCACTTTTCATCACTCTGAGACCAGTGTGGGAATAGATAACCACAAAAATCACGCTAGCTGATAGACAATTCGCAGATGATTTATTTTGACTTGCTTATTCGATGTATCTGTATTGGGGCGAGATGTTTTTTGCACTAAAACATGGAGAAAAAAAAGCTTTAAGGTCCCGCAGTGTTGTATTAAACCTGTCTAACTCCAGCGGGGGACACCACCCGGCCAAGTTCAGATAAGATAACCTTCATTTGTCCTAAATGGGAACAAAAGTCCGAGAACAGCGTAAGAAAAGAAATATTTTGTTCCAATCTGACAGCATTTGTATTGTCAAAACTAATGCATACTGTTAGGGTGTCCTTGGGCAAGACACTTCACTTATTTTGCCTCTGGATGCGATTAGCAGTGAAGGGAGGGCCGGATGGCGTAGATTTGCAGCCTTGCCTCAAGTCGTCTAAACCAGGGCAGCTCTTGCAACAATAGTATCTATATTATGCATTTCTTTTCCTACATTATGCATTTATATATATATATATATAAAAAGTAGCCCCTATGATTCAAATACGCTGGATTAAAGGAAATAACCATGATATGCATTATTCACTTTGTATTATAATAAACTCCATGAGAACAGTATTCACAACCCATTAGATTCTTTTTTACATAAGTGCATAACATTTGCTTGTGAATTTTGCTTTTCATATTTTTTCTTTTTCCTTTGACATGTCACTTTGACTTTGCTGTATTTATTAAATCAATTTCTTGCTTTTTCTTGGACTCCAGTCACAGCTGCTACTTCAGTCCCACAATGTAAGAAAAAAGCCTTCAATCATCCATTCTGTGGGAACCCACTCTCCCCAAAGCAGGTCACAGGGGACATTAGCCCCTGTTGTTATTGCCATTATTCTCATACATTTCAGGAAAAGTCGTCTCTTTTTAAGCACTCCATATATTGAGAGAACAATGAAGTGGTGGAGCTGTACGTGGAAAGGGACCTCACTACATGTTTACCTTTAACTGCCTTTGCTACTGCTACTTCCTGCTCTTAGGCACCGTCTTGTTTGTCTAAGTATTGTCCGGGCACAATGCCACTATTCAACATATAAATGTAAAGTTCGGACCAAAGCTTTCTGAGCCAAAGTTACTCTCTGATTTAAAAGACTCAAGCGCAGTGACAAACAAAGAGTGATTGTGAGAATGTTTAATATAACTTACAAAGGGCCTGTGCCAGCGTAACAGGTGGCAGGAAAAGACAATGGGAACATAAAACTGAACATAAGTGAGTGATATGAGTCACTCAGGTAATGAGCTCATAGTTTAAGAGAAATGTTTTATATTGTCTGTACTGCATGTGTTTATATTTCTGTTTGTGGCAGATAGAGGTGATGCATTGTGGCCAGAAGGATTCTTGACAGTTTGTGAACTCACTAATATCAACTTAATATGAACCAGAGTCAGATTTTTTTATTGTTAGGTTTAAACCCTCCTAAACATTGTAAAATATAAGAAGAAAGACAAGAAATTATTCAGTTTTACTCGCGAGGAGAACAAACAGAGAACGTCACAATTATTCTAACATTATAATCACAGAATTTTTTGGAACACTCAGAACAAAATGATCAATGATCAAAATAGTTGATTTCACATAATGTGGCTCCTTTTAAAGGGGACATAATTTGTATGTAGCTGAGCTTGTCTCGTGTGAAACCTCAGAACCTCCAGGATTCGCTCCCTGAGCTGCAGAGGCTGCACTAGCCCATGTCTGGCTGCAGGTGTTGGGGTTTAGGTAGTGACCATTCAGATCAGAGACAGGCATTTTAGGTTTAAACCAAGCAAATTTCAGCTTTGAATCTGGCAACCCAACTGAGGATCTTATCTTAAGGCTTATATCTTGTTTTTGTAATCAAGAATAAATCACTCACTTACAATTGTTAAATGAAGCTGATTTATACACCTGTACAAATTTACCTTGGATTTGGTTTATGAAATATGAAAAAAACAAAAAAAAAACAACAAAAAAAAAAACAACCAAACAAAAAACCATACATACTGTACAGTTACTTAAACTCTGCTCCCCTCACATACATGAGAACCAAAGAAACTCATTGTGCATTATCTTCTTTATTTGTCTACATTTAACATGCATCAATCACTTGTTTATCTCCATCTTTTTTTCGACCACAAAAGTATCTCCAATGACAATCTCCATACATGAGTGAAACCCTCACAAAGCTCTTGTGTATCTACAGTACCCACTGAATCGTGGCTCCGCAGAGCAGCTGTGCCTGTTTGTGCACATAACACAAACATATTAAAAGCACTGAGATGAGAGCCAGAATAACTCAAGTGTGATTACCGTCTCTCCGGAGGCCACACTTTATTAATGTGTCACTTCCAATAAGGCACTTGCTATTCTGATACTGGTCGTCATGGAGACCCCAGTCACTCACAAGACCGAGCCAAAGGTTAGCAGAGATGGCAGCGCATGAAGACAGCTCCCCGCACAACTGACGGGAGATATAATGACACGCTGCTGAGATAATGCACCACGTTTTTGATTGTTTTAAGCCTTTTTTCAAGTTGGAAGACTTTGAGCCACTCTATGACATTTGCTTGTATTGAATTGTATGTTTTTAAAGTGACATACCGGGTTTTATCATATATTTTCTGTATCTCTTTCAACATGAAATCTAAGTAAACCCTTGCAGATAAAAATGTATGCAATGAAATAGAGAATTAGATCTGAAAAAATGATAAAGAAACAGCTAATTGCAATTTTTAAACATGTCCATTAGCATTAAATAACATTGCATTTTTATGGCTTCAATACATAATCATTATTTCCTGTATCCGTGGCAACCCTTCATGTAAATATCTATGCCGGCTCATCAGTGACCAAAAGAATCGAGTGGAGTGAGGTTTAGGAGACTGAAAAAAACAGGAGAGGAGAGACACCTTTGTCCTGAGGGTTGTTACCCACCCCGCCAAACTGCCCTGACTCTGGGTCTGGAACCTACTTATTGAGCTTCGCTGTGATTTTTGCTTGAACGTTCTGTTTTTATTATCTCAAATTGATGCTTGGGGACAAATAAAGCACTATTGATTTGAATTTAGACTTTATTCCGAAATATCCTGCAGCCCCAGAGGGAATTACAGATTTGTTTTGGCAATTATGTTTAATGATGCGCAGAAGCACTTTTTATTCTTATATTATTCAAGCTAACAGATACAAATTTGGCTAAAGTAACATAATTGAAGAAGAAAAAGAAATGATGGTTGCAAGATATGCTATAGCCTATACTGTTTACCGCAGCTATATGAAGTCAATCTCCGTATATCTGAGAAGGCCGACTCCATTTATTTAACTGAGAATGCCACGAATTCTGTGTGAGAAAATTCTTTGCAAGTGTCAAAGGGTGTTCAAAAGCTTGTCACATTTCAGAAGAACAGGTATTCAGGTTGTTACGTATCCTTCTGTGAAAGTGTGACAAAATAAATTGCGGATTCTTGAGTGAAGTATGTGAATGGAGCAGGAGGTAGTCGCTTACCTTGGTATGAAAACCTCTTTAGTCGGTTATATCCTTGAGATCTGACGAGCATATAAAAGTTTAAGGGCCTATATTGCACCATTTCTGATATTATACTGCGACATAATGCTGCATCTTCATCACAAACGTACCTCAAGGTTTATTCCACAATCTGACCTTAAACATCTAAGATCCAAGGTAAGATCTGAGGAAAGGTGTATTAATAAAAACATAACATATTCGAGAAAGATGTAAAACTGTGGAACATTCCAGGCAACATCTCCATGGAGACAAACAGGTGGTGGAAAGAGGTGATAGAGATATGAAAAATTAGATTGTTTGTGTTTAATGAATGGTAAGAGTAATATGTGCAATAGACCCTTTGAAAAACTGTAATAAATAAATAAATAAA
>KN511250.1:2919-13086 GCA_000787155.1 Scartelaos histophorus
GAGGAGCATGAGAGCGAGCAGGTGAAGGGGGCGGGGCCAGCCATGATGCATTCAAGGACCAAACCTGCCTAACCTGCTCCAGCACCTGCTGAATAGACACACACCTTGCCTGGAATATGAGAATATGAAGTGGCTACTGTATATTAATCTTTTACCATAAGCACACAGTAAAGATGCACGGATAAAGAACAATGAAATATGTATTATGTCTTTGTAAATACTGACGTACAAGGCTATAATACTATATTACTTCAATTCCTTTGTATTCATTTAATAGGGCATTGTGTAACTTAGATGAATTATATCATAAACATGACCTATCTGTATTTTATACCCTGTAGATATAAAATATGTGCATATAAAATGAAGATTTTAACATTTTCAATATTGATATACACTGATATAGTTATATTTATAATGAATTTAAATTTAATCACAGTGACATAAATCTTTATCATTCAGCAGTCTCTTTCCAACATCTTGAGCAGTCATGAATTAGAGCTAAAGCAGTTTGCACTTGCTAGTTGTTCAAGCTCAAATATAAACAATACCGATTGAGTAGTAGTAGTAGTAGTAGTAGTAGTAGTAGTAGTAGTAGTAGTGATAAGCAATATAACAATAATCAGTATAGATAAATCACATGTTTTGATTCAGTTTGTGTTTTTTAACAGTAACAAAACAATAAGTATTAATTTTCTGAACATTTTCTAACATAAACAATGCATAATTTAAAGTTTCATTAGCATTTTAAATAATTGATCAATTTCACCTTCCAAAGTCTGAACTCTGCACCAAACCGAAAGCTTTGAGTGTCTGAGGATTAAAAAGAGCCTATTAATGATGATTTTTTTTAAAGTACTAACTTACTGAATACTGGTCTTGATTAAAATCCTATTTAATTTATAATGGCAAAAATGAAATGTGTATATTCTAATAATGTTTTGCTGAAAAGTTACACATGGATTCACTTTAAAGGTCCTATATTACACAAAATTGAGTCTTGTGAGCTTCAAACACATACCTAGATGTTTTTTTATTTTATTCACACATGTTTGACTAAGCCTTTATTAGTCTGTCTGTCTCCAAAGACCAAAATGCTCTGTTCCATTTCCTGTATTACACACGATATCACAAAACTGAACAGGATGTTTTCCGCCTGAGAATGAAACAAAGCAACGGCGGGTATGTTTGTAATGAGGAAACAACATTAGAGCATCAGAAAAACAGTGTATTATGAGCCCTTTAATAGCCCCTTAAGTGGTTTTCTCTGTTATCATGTAAAGCTCATATCACATGGACTCGGCCGGTTGTTTCGATCTGAGGCCGTCATTACCAACAGACCATCACAACCTCACAAACAACTTGCATCACCTTCTGAACAACCAACATTTCTTATTCTGTCCCTGTGGTCTCTGTCCGTCGTTCTAGGGTTGCCAGGTTGGTGCCGGGAATTCCCCAAAGTGGGCGGGGCCTAACTCTTCCTCTTGCTCTTTAGCCACTTCTCCTATGCCCTGGTTAGCGGTCGCCATGGTAACTGGGAGGTTGGAGCTTGGGTTACGTCCACGCCTCTGTGCCTTTGAGCCGTGCACTGACGTGGACTTTTGTTTTGCTTCAGGAGTGACTCACTGTGACGCACAGTTCTCCTGGAGATGAGATGAGTGCCGGCTTTTATGTGGATCTGGTCAGGATGTTATGTCCTCTACTTTTAGGGGTTCATGTAGGAATTCATTATCGGTGCAGCGAAAAGTTATATGACGCTACATGGGGCTAAAAATAGTCCAAGGTTACAAAAGCTAACCAAATGCGTCACCTTTATATAAAACTCTTAAAAGTGCTTAGTATTAATTTACTCCTCACATGGGTAGTAAGCTGTAGCCAAAAATGCCCTGGGACTGTTTGGCAGAGACATGGCTACAAATCAACTCCTATGGTCGCATGGTCACTGGTCACATTTTAGCGCTTTTCTAACTTCAAGGCACTCAGAGCGCTTTACATCAAGGAACCACCCACCTTTTCACACACACATTCATAAGTAGACACTGGGGCCAAGGTGGGTAAAGTTTCTTGCCCAAGGACACAACGATAGCATTCATCTGTGGGAGCTGGAACTGTAACACCAACCTTTGGGCCAATGGATCTAACCATTCGACCAATGGTGTTTGGTTGGTGTCGGGAGCAGGATTCGAACCGCCAACCTGCACTGCAAGTTGTCTGATCTGGCCAAGATTTTCAGATTCATTCTCTGCTTCATTCTAGTCTAGAGGGAGTTTGTTTCAAAATAACTTGTCAAGTAAAATGATCTTGCTGTATGGACAGATAATTTCACAAGATTAAAGTGTTTATATCTTTAATTTTGATCATGCTTTTTACCACTATCAATAACTGGCTCACTTAGAAACCACATTATTGCCCATGGACACAATGGAAGTAAGCACTTTTTGGAACAGATTGAACTTTACAACAAGACAAATACTCCTGAGCCGTGCTTGCTCAAAGCTACTTGCAGCTCCAAATGTGTATTTTACAAAAATGTACTTTTATTTGTCCTATCATGGGAAAATTCCAACGCTGCAATGCACAGTTTAAAAGAACAGAACAGAAAAATGACAAATCAAGACAAATGTGGTCTATATTATGCAATTTTCTGATATGTTATGATGCTGTTTCCTCATCAAAAACAGACCTGGAATTGCGTTTAGTTTCATTCACACATATTTAACAGACAAATCCTGCATATTTAGACTTGGAATTCTTCTTTCAAACAGAAAACTCCACACAAATTCACTAGAATCATTAGGATTTCAGCCCTGAAATGTCCAATCTCTTCTGAGCTAAAAGTAAAAAGGAGCTGCTAACTTGAAAACTACAGCTTCATGACATCACAAGGTGGAACAGAGCATTTTGAGCTGTAAACATAAATAAAGTAATAATAAAGACTCAAATTTGTGTGAATGAAACAAAACACAACTCCAGGTATGATTCTGAGGACATAACGGTATTATAACATGGCAAAAAGCTCACAAGACTCAATTTTGTGTAATATAAGACCTACATGTCTAACACAATACAGTGCAAGTAGGGCAAAAATACAGTGGCTGTGTTAATGTAAAGTAGAGCATATGTGGTTTCAGGCCTCTGTGGGTCCATGTAAGATGAGATTTCAGGTATTTGCAGGTCACCTCTTTTTAATTCTGTCCAACAATGCTGAGGCTGGCTGTGTGTTCATCTGATCTTCCTCCTCCTGTCTGTGCACACAATTGTTCTGGGATGGTTATCACTGAGGCAGGGCATCATTGGGAAGTTGCAGATACAAAACATACCTCGATACATAGGCCACGATACATTTTTCGATATGGTGCTTTTTCGATTCAATACGATTTGGTATGATATATTTCAAACCGAGTCTATACGGTTTAGTAAAAAACACTAAATCATTGCTTCAATTCTAAAAGTTGTAATTAAACCACTAAGTTTGTGCAAAGTTAATATAAAAAAAAATATTTTACTCAATCAATGAATATGTACAGTAGGGTGGGCCAAAAATATATACTTTTTTTTTAGATTTTCTAGATTAGAACCCTGCATTTCCTTCCATATTTGGCCAAAGTATTTGGGTTCAAATTTTATGCAAATTTATTCATATTTAGAGGTTGCTCAAAAACTTGAAAATTGCCCTATACGATAACATAACAAACCAAATAAATAAGGATTATTTGAATCATTTGTGTTTTTTTCTGCAAACATAAACTGAAACTTGCATACAAATTAATAAAAATTGCTGAGAAAGTCCATAAAGTCCATAAAAAGTTACTTGAAAATGCAAAAGTAGTCAATTTCCAGAAACCTCATGCAGCTTGAGTAACCTCTAAAACATCTTTTTCTTCCAAATGTCTTCCTAAATCATTCTTTGGCGCTAAAACCTAATGCAGGGTTCTACTCGAGGTGATCTGAAACTTTATTTTTTACCAGGCTTTGAGGGACCACCCTAATGTTCAGCATAGTATAAACCAGTTTCCTGTCTCCAAACAAGCAACACAGCTCTTTCACAAAATAACAAAATAAAATTAAAAAATACGATACAAAAGTCCACAATATCAATACTGTATCGTCAAATTAAGAGAAATGATATATAGATATGTCAGTATTTTACACCCCTAGTTATTACAGTATAAGGTTTGATTCCAAAAGGTATGCTTGTTCTTCTCAATAAGAAAACGACAACATCAGTACCATCATAGAGAAGACAAGATTATACAACAATCTGTTCCTGCCAGTCACAAGACCAAATGTGAGGTGTTGCCATGACGAATGTAGCTGCCATCGTAAACAATCGTAAACTCCAAAGAAAATACGTCTATACTGCTCGGATATCAGAAGAGCCCCAATCTTTACAGTCAGATGGTGCTGGAATTTCTTCAACAAAAACAACATCGTCCAAAAGTAGAGCAGCGTTATCAAGAGTGAATTCAGCTTTCTTACAGCGAGTTATGAATAAATGCTAATTCATGATTTGTGATTAGCATACAACTAAAAATATAATGGATTCCAAGAAATCTTCAAGCAAATGAAACTTGAAAATTGCTTGTGTCTCAAACTTTCGATGAGTATGGTAACAAAAATTTTAAGTTACCACTGTTTAGATGCTGCTAGCTAACTTCAGCACCATTGTATATTGATTGTATAGCTAAATGGACATAGCTAACATGCTAGCCTCAACGTTTAAAGTAGGAAGTGACCCTTTCTCCATACAATACTCCCACCTGCCTTTTCATTTTGATCTTAAAATGTTCATATTAACCCGCTCTACATGATCCTTGTGTTTTTATTTTGCTATTTTGTCCGTAAATCAAATCATATTCCAAATATGGAACTCGAGTCCAAGTTTGCTCCCTTAACTGCTAGCCTTGTGAGCTTCATTTGACTGGAGCCGAGCACTATGGGTGACATCACATTCACTTTTTTATACAGTTTATGATTAGCACAAATATCCCCAAAAGAAAAATCATTCACTGAGTCATTCAGACTAATCCACATATGTAGAAAGTGCTGGAAACTTGGTGCCAAACTGAGGCATAACTTGGGCTGTAGTCTTTAAGCCGTTAAGACAATGAATTGGTCAATGGTCTTAGGCAACTAATAATTATATTGAGATTATAATGATTCTGAACAGACAACAGCCAAAGTTAGTGAGTTTCATCAGATTTTGAATTTTAAATGCTGTTGAATTTCTCACTTTGAATATTTTAACTCAGAAAAAACGTGTTTGAATTATTTTTATGCTGAATGTCAGATAATGAAATTATAGGACACATTTTCAAAGTGTTTAAAATTTTATATAAAAAAAATTACCTTTTAAATATTCACCAAAAGTATTGAAAAATCTAAATTCAGAATGTAAATTCGCAGTGGAAAAAAATAGCTTTATGCTTTATATAAATACATTGTTTAGTACTTTTTCTGAATAAACAGTAGTTTTTGCATGAACTGTGCAGGGGTCTGGTGAGTGCAGTCTGGGTCACAGAAGCCATGTGAAACATGCCACTACTGGACCAGGGGCAGAGAATCCTAGCACGGCCATGTCCTGACAAATTCATTCACGTATGTCGTCAACAGTGAAAAATTAATTATGACGTAGGTCACAACTTTATTTATTATTTAATAATAAATAAATAACATGAATCACTCAAATGAATAGTGATTGTTCTCAGCACTTTTCAGTAGATTTCAGCACGAGCTTTAAAGATTTAATCTCCATTGTTGTGATCTGTAACTTCTCGTCATCTTGATGGCCTTTGTTTCTTTGTTTGTGCGTCTTGCATTCACACACGGCCGTTGTGTTTAGTGCACCTGCTGCACACTGGAGTTACACCTCCATTATGCCAGAGTACACGGCTCGTGCCACAGTTACATGAACAGGCCGCCAGGATAATGCCTGGAGAAGAGCCGTGTGGCACCGACTGTGTGAAAATGGTTAGAACTTTTGCCACGCCCCTTTTTAGCCACCTAATAGATCGGCAGGACACGTATTTAGTCAACCAAGAATGTTTTTTTTCAAATACAGACTTAAATACAACTTGTCTTTGTTTGAACTGCAGTACATGATTCATCTTTTATGCTGTAGCCACAAGAAAGACATTTTCCCATTGCTTAGTCAGTGTTAGTCACAAAGACTGAACCACTTCACACACCGGCTGCACTTTTAAGGAGCGCACAGAAATATCCCGTCACACAAACATAGCAGAGGAGAGCTCTTATCCGACCTTCCAACCCTCAGCTGACCACCAGACTGTCCTCACCAGAAATGGAGCTAATACATTAAATTCTCTGGACATACACAGTTCCTGAGGTGGGTAAAGTAGCAAAAGACATTTCTTCAAAATATTATTACTCAAGAAGAAGTACAAAGTAGTGGTCTAAGAAATTACTCAAGTAAGGGAAGAAAGGATTTTAGTAACTTAAAAAGTATCTGCTGGGACATAACATCTGATTTATAGTTAATGTATTAAAGGACAAAACATTAAATGATGCACAAAATGTCTGGTATTTTCAAATAACTCACACAAAAATGAGAAAAAAAGACATATCTGAAGAAAATACAAATGTTCAAGTCAACTGTCAACATGAAGCTTTTGTCACTTAGATATTTGCTCTCAGTGGAAAGATTAATTAAGTAGGATACTGCTACTGATCTGATACGGGTATTTGATATCAGCGCAATACTGAAAACTTTGCTGGATCAGATATGGACTTCTACATATCAGTTCAGCCGATATCCAGGCTGGACATATTTATTTATGTAATACGACTATATATTAGTCTTAATAAGTCCAGAAAAACTGTTTAAATTTCTTTTGTTTATGCAAAGTTTTTTTGTATTTAGCTGAAAGATCAGGAACAGTTACATAACACACTTGCTTTTAGTTTTGTCTTATTTTATTGTTTGCTGCTCTGGCATCAGCTCATATTGATAATCCAGTATTGGAATCAGTATTACAACTGAAAAATCTGGATCTGGAGTATTGTTACTTCAATAAAAGTATGACTCAACTAGGAGTAAATGTATGCATGCTAGGAAAGTACAATTTATTTAAAAAAGAAAGACACTTATGTAAATATAAATGAGCAAATATAACCTCTGCACTGTATATTATTAACTAAACTGAAAGAAGTGACTGAAAGGATCCAAACGTTTAAAGAAGATGTCGGCTCTTATTAGATCAAACTTTATGGTGACCTTACAGTATTATAAATCTACAGCTTAGTCAGAATTTTAAACAATACAGTAATTACACATCGGCAATAAACTGTAAACAGGGACAATTTCTCTTCTGATAAATGACTTCATTAACACTACATGACTTGCTTTTTTATTCCAGCTAATGGCTATGTGTGGTTCATTATGAGAGCTTGACTAGACTTTTAATCAAAAGTTTGTGGCAGTTGTACAAACACTTTATCCATTTGTCTGGCGTTATTTCAAATGTGAGTGATAAAAAAGAGTGATTCATCCACAATGGCTATTTAAAGTTCCAAAGGTCCTAGATTATGTAAAGTCGGCTCTTGTTTTGTTTCCTGATAGTGGGCGTAAGCTTTTCCACCGTACAATGTTTTTAGGTGCCAATTAGAGTCTAATAATCAAGTATTTTTGGTGAAGTCTCTTAAACTTCACAAGATTCAAGCTCTTTTCAGTAGCAGATAAATGCGTAATATTTCAAACAGCATTTCAACAAGGGAATTAACCTGACATATTGACTGAAATGACTTCTAGAAGTGACAATTATTCTAAAAAAGACTGATACACGGACCCAAAACACACTATTTTCTAATCTGTCATAAAGTTATTTCTTCGTCATCATCATTCAGCTCTGGGATTTCTACTAAACAAAAGTTAAAAAGTAGCTGTCAACTTAAAAACTACTACTTCATGAGCTTGGAGATGTAAACAGAAAAGGTTACTCAAATGAAACAAAACAACTCCTAGGTTTGCTTTTGATACAACATTCTAACATGGCTAAAAGCTCTCAACAGGATCTTGAAAATTGAAGTTCACGACATGCTTTCTCTAAAGTTTCAAACTTTGCCAAACACTGAACGACCTCACAAACAAAAGCCAGTCTTCAGCATACTTTTTGTGTTTTTCCATGTTTCTAAAGAATTATTTCAGCCATTTGCAGCTATTTTCCGAATATTATGACATTTCTCCATTCTGTGCCGGAGTCGATTTGAGAAAATGGTGATAGTTGGTGTGAGCCGTAATAGCTTCCGCGCTATAATGGACGCTCTCTTCCCTGGATTCACCCAAACAGCAGTGTGCCATCTCGGCTTTCAGCACAGCACAATGAAACATGGCACAGTAAGTACATTTGGGGGAAGAAAGATATGCGGCTTCTTCACATTTCCTTGATGGATTCATTAGGAAATGTATTTGAATGCCTTAAAAAGCTATCAGCGCCAATTGAATAGCGGTTTTATCCAACATTATCTGTAATTAAAGTTCTATGTGTTGAGGTAAAATGCTTATTAGGCAGTAAGTTCTCCAAATGAGGCTCTTGGAAAAACATCAGATTTGATTGGTCGTTCCCCAAGCGCTGACGATTCTGCAGAGTACAAAGAATATGGCTTTATGCAAATCTTTAGAGAGGCATTTGGAAAAAGCCAAACTGTGCATGCTTGGGCTTATTTCCGCCGATGATCATAAAAGTGGTTAATTTCTAGCGAGTTGCATCCTCCCAGATTGTCCCAGGAGGTACAAATGGGTTCTGATTTGGAGTTTGGAAATTAAATTTGGAAGGAAATTGCCTCTATGTGAAGCGCTCGTCTGAGGTAACAGTCGGTAATCACAGCCAAGTGCCTTCTGTGGGGAACATGTGCTTGGTGATTCACTGCACACTGCTGTTGAAATAATCAAGGTTTTCATTTGACTTTGAGTTTAATACACCTGGTGAGTTATGGAGTTTGAAAAGAGCGAGAGTATTTCAGCCAGCATTTTCACTTCATGACTCGTATAGTGGTCCAAATGTGGAGGTGTTATGGTTCAAATTTTGGCCTTTGGTAGATTAGTTTATTTATTTGGATCCCAAATCGCCTTTGCACTGACAATGCCTATTCCTCCTGGGACCTACGGCATAAAACAATTGTATTATAGAGACAAATTCACAGTTTAAAATGTAAACAGATCATCATACACATTCATAGCAGCATTCCCATAGAGTTTCTCATACATTGCTAACTGCAGTTTTTGTCACGTTTGTTGGGAGGGAGTTCCCGGCTTTTATTCTTCTGAACATAATAGTTTTTTGTCCAGAATGACCATAAACTGCATGTGTATTAAACGTATGCAAAATACAACTGAAAACAAGCTTTTCATACAAAACAGTAACCATGTTTTTGAAAAAGCAAAGAAAGGCAAAACTGACTTTGACTTTTCCACCAGTGGTCAGCCTAATGCTCTGTACATGCTCTGAATGCTTGTATATTTAGAGCAGTTGCCTCGCCGTTTTTCAATGTCCTTTTCAGAGGCACTGGACCACACTATGGGGGCAGAAGTGCACAACAGTTTAAATACTAGGGGAAGAAAGTTTTTTGGGGGAAACTATTACTCTTAATTCTCTTCCCAAAAGTGCAGCAGTGTGTTCGATATGCTTAGAGCACCTGAGTCCAACATCTATCATGACACCAAAGTTTTTTTCCACTACTTGACTGACACACTGACTTTGCATTTCATTTCATATAGGATCCATGGATATGTTTAAAACACATGTGCATGTGCCCACAAAACTACAGACTTCAGATTTGCATTTAAGGTACTGGACAGTTTCAGGTGATGTAGCGGGAAAATACTGTAAATGGTGGTGTCGTCTTCATACATAAGATAAGAGAAGATGAGATAAGATAAGCTTATACTGTCTCAAAATGTAGATCTCTGTCTTGGGCATTAGGGGCACAATGAAAATAGACAATATCCAAACAAAAATTCAAACAAGGTACAGTGGTCAATACATTCACTTAACCGGGAGCTACACAATGTACAGAAAAAGCCATCGCACACATTCACATCCACACTGCACACAAACTATTACACACTCCCTTCATGGCCTTAAGATACAGCTCCTACTGCACTCTCCTAAAGGGCTAAAGGGCCTAGTAGTAGTAGTAAGTAGTAGTAGT
>KN511252.1:15422-26449 GCA_000787155.1 Scartelaos histophorus
TGGGGTTGGGGGGGCAGAGTGCACGTATGGCTGGATTGCACGTAGCAGAGAGGGCTGATAAAAGAAAGATCATGACATTATCTTATCGCCCACATCAAGCTTGCCGTCACTCACTCACTGTGGCTCTTATCAGCTCTGTGGGAGGGTTGGTGACAGGGTAAGGGGAGGGAAAGTTCAGCTCTTCTGCAGTACTGTACCCTGTGTTAGTATTCAGGGACACTACAGGAAGAGTGGTCATGCAGCAAGTGGTTTGTCAGGCATGTCCTTAGTTCTGAATGGAGGGATGTGCCAGAATATGGGATGTTTATAGTAGACGATATTAAGATGAATATAGGGCACAGGAATCTACTATTGTTTTGTAGAATCTGCTAAAGCAATATTTATGTTGCAAAAGACAAAATATGGTTGTGTTGCTGTGATTTTCAACACCACTGAAAGAAACAAAACATTTTACCATTTTACTACTGATCAAGAGGGTTTTTTCCATGAGTTTCAGATTAAAAATTCAAATCAAAATATGTCTTTTGAAAGTTAAACGCAAATTTTACTAATGAAACATTATTTTTAAGATAAAATTGTGCATCTTGTCTTTAGTTCATAAATATTTCCAATTATGTTTGTAAAATACTCATACAATATATTATTCACATATCATACAGGTCTAGTATTCACAGGGCAGTTAAAGAGCCCACTGAACTAATATCATTCATTCTAATATCATTTTCAGTGTAAAGAAATATGGCGCAGGTCGAGGCAGCATTTTATATTGTAAATGTGCGAGCGTTCACTTTAACCCATGCACCCACCTCGAGGTCTAGGCTCTTAAAGCGACAGTAATTTTTTTCTCTACGGTGACGCTAAACAAAATCATTTTAAAATGCACTTTAGATACATTCACAACAGCATACTCAAAGGTAAAATGCTGCTTTGGCAATTTTTTCTAAATTGAGAGGCCATTATAGACACTGCGGTGGATAGACAGCAATTGCCTGTAATTTCTAGGCTATTTGAACCTTAATGGGTAAATTGCAGGTTGTTGCAGAGGGCTGGATGTTGCGCCATTCATACACCAATTATGGTAAATGGTCTAACAGGAGAATAAAGGACTGTTCTTAGATCTAAACTGTTTAACACGTTTTGTTGTAGATAATTGGCTTATCTTGATCAGCGGTTGCAGCCAGCCTCTCTGAACACTGGACAAAAGGGCTGACAATGATAGGGTTGTCCTTGTATTGTCTTGTGGCTTTGGGACCTCTTTATCAGACCTGTCACCTCATTGTAGACATCACATAGACATGGTATGGTCCAATGCACAAAATCAATAAGGTGCAAAGAAAATACCATATACTTTGTGTTTAACAAAGATTGATATATTAGGAAACCTTATCAATCCAACATTCATTTAGTTACAGCTACTGATGTCACAATATCAAATTTTAATGATTATTAGGAGAACAACACCACAATTTAACAATTATTCATGACACGGTTGGAAACAACAGTAAAAATCTTAATTTGCATTTGTGTGGTCTAACATTGCCATTCCTCAAGTATCTGACCAAGTTTCTGAACGATACATTTATTTTTAGCTAACTTTCTCTTAAAATTCTTATCAGACATTAGTTGCAACAAGGTACTACTTCGTATGCTTTCCAGTTCTGCTCTCTTTAAAAGCCCTCCCCCATCTTGCCATCTCTCGCTTTTTAATGAGATTTGGAGTGCCTGTGTTGCCCACTGTGAGGCCATCAGTGACAGAGGAGAGGACAAAAGGAGGCCCGGCGCGTGGCTTTAGGAGAATACCCCCTCCTCAGCCAAAGCACACGAGCGTGCACCCTCTCACATGCTCCCATCTGGACACAACCATCAGGGAAAGCAGTCAAGGACACACACACGCACGCACGCACGCACGCACACACACACACACACACACACACACACACACACACACACACACACGCACACATATGCTCTCACACAAATACATCCGTATCCTGTACAGTCACAGGTGCCTCAGGTGCATGTCTCCTGTCTCGTCTACTAGGTGCATTATTTTGAAATATTTGGGCTAGGGCTGCAAGATTTATTTTAACATAATCAAAAGGTTATTAACACTTTAAGAAATTATATTATCTGCATACAATTAAATAGCCAGGCCTAAATTCATTAAATGTGCTATTTGTGTTGATTATACCTCTACAGTATGTTGTTTTTAAAATTTAAAATTCAGAATCTTGATTTCAATGCATTTCTATTATAATTATGATGAAATATAAAAAAATGATATATTGTTGGTAATTTTCCAAAATTGTTTGTCACAAATGTTGACTTACTTTAGGTATTTAGGAGGACCATCCAGTGTTCCCCAAATTTTAATAAAACATAATCATCTCCATAGAGACAAACCAGTGACTTACCTTGTTGATAAAACACAATTGAATATAATAAATGAAATGGTTTTATCTCATACTGTGGAACGTTCCAGGTGAAGTAATACCATTTTCATGAGACAAGCAAGCGACAGACTCCCTTCAGAAAACCCAGCTTTTTTGAGCTTTTGATGTCCCTAAAATATCTACAACATAAAATAGATAATTTAGAGTAACAGTCAGCTTTGAATTTTAAGATTATTAACTTAATTTTAATTGCACCTTTGTGTTGTTTATAATGGGCCTTGTGACTTCCTGATTGCAGGTCGCCTTGCCCCAGAGACTCCCCCTCGACGATGTTTGACGCACTTCCTGTGGAGAAGGTGAGACGCTGCTACACGCAAGGAGGAGTTGAGGATGTGAGGAGAGCTGCTAAATTTATACCAGCCGTGCGGACAGTGCTAAGAGCTAGCATGTGCAGCCAATCGTGCTCCTCCATCTGTGCCAGAGGAGGAACCTGCTGCTTGGCCTTAACCAGTCACAGTCCACCCAGAGCTTGTTGTGAAGAAGGACTGCTCTATAATAATGTATGATATAGGAATGAATAGCATTTTTTACCATATTATTCTTCCAATCAATCATAAAAATGGTATAAATCAAAGAAACAATCAAAACAATAACTTTTTTCTGATCTAAATATGAGATTCCACTCCACTGTTTTAAATAATCTTGATCGAAACAATCGGTGTGTTGGTCGAGTAGCTCTAATATGATGTAGGTAGTGGTCTCCTCATCTGGGCGGTGCTTGTGCTTCTGTTGTCACGCTGGTGTTTCGCAGAGATTTTTCACTGAGCACCATGGACAGCTCACGTGTGGAGCTGTGTGACTGCACGGAGAGGAGAGGGAGAGGCTGCAAAAACAATATTGGCACTGTTTGTCCATTGAAAAAACACAAGATTTACAGCTGAATATAGGAGGGGCATTTACATTTGAGTCAAGATGAATAAATTGCAGAAAAACATGCATTTCAGAACATGTTTGCTATTCTCTGTGTACATATTGTTCAGCCCTACTTCATTCATTATACTTTATTTGCATAACTTAGTAACAGAATATGCTTAATTCATCATTGTCAAGATTGGCCTCACTGAAATATTTTGCAAAAAAAGAAGGTTTAAAACAAGATCTAGGCCGGCAATGTATTCTGTATTATTTTTAACACACTTATTGCTTATTAGTGCAAATTTTATCTATGTGTTTTTGATGAGCGTTTCCCTTCACCTCATGATATTGTAGTGGAAGAGAGGGCGGTAAGAGGTGAGGGTGGGTGGGGGCTCTGTGCAAATCAGGATCTTATTTATGAGCCACATATGTCCTTTGGGAGTGAACACAGCACCGGCATTAATGACTGTTCGAGTCATCTTTCCCCATTCACTCCCCACAGGCTGTGACACACCTGCCCCACACCCACACCTCCGTCTGAGACCACAAACGTATGCGCACGTCCACACTCTATATTTGTCTGCGCTGATGCAAATAGACACATTAAATAGCGTTTAAGGAGCGGCCCGCTGACGTCTTTGCCGGGGAACATGGGACAAAGATCTCGTGCCGCAAAATCTCGCGAGACTGAAATGCCTCAATATTATGCACACATGAGAAAAATTATCTTGTGAGGTTTGTTTCCCACGTGTTTACAGTTGGATTGGACAGACATTCGTTAAGTGATGGTGGGTTTCAGTTTCAAAAAGCAGTGCTACAAAAATATTGAATAATGTAAATCAAAAATGGTGAGATCAAAATGCATTTATTATACATAATCAACATTTTGTGTTGTCTTCTTGGGGAAATTGTGCCTCACCCCACTTCCACTCGCATATGTTATCACCAGGTTAAGCTCAATCTAGGGGTTAGATTTAGTATTGTAATAGGCATGGTGTTAGACACAGGGAGGGCTATGGGTCACCTCCCTCGGTTACGCTGTGTTGGGATGCTGGTTATGGCTGGTTGACTGTGAGAAAATAGCATTTAGGGACAGGCTGGGGGCACGTTTATTGAGCTTGTCAAATTAACAAAAGAGCTGAGCCGAGACAAGAGTCAAAATAACAAGGCGCAGAGACAGGAGGAGGCAGAAAGCATGTTTTTAACACCACATCCACAAGTCGGGCATCAATCAAACTCTGCTCTGTGTCACCTTGGCTTTCACAGACCCTGCTGCTGTTTGACGTCAGAGAGGAGGGCAAAAACAATATGGCGAACCTCTTTTTATGAAATCACAGAAAATATGGGGACAGAGAGGCCAGGATCAGAACTGTGAAAATGTATTAAAATGTGTATTTAAAAAATATTATTATTTTTTAGCCAAATGCTATTAAATGTATTATTGTGCTATATTATATGATGATGGTGCAGGTAATTATAGTTTTTGGTTATTTTGTTAGCTGATGCCCTAATACAAATCTGACATGGATAACCAGTTATACATGAATACTATTATCACAAGTGTATTTAATCTATTGGACTGACCTAATCCACATTGTTATGCCCTGTGTATCTTCAGCTATCTCGCTGATAATCTTTGTGCTCTACACCAGATGTCAAAGGATGAGGGGTTGACTCCTAAATTACACCTTCAAATAGCTCAATAAGTGCTCCTCCTCCCCTCATCTCCATTAAGAGGTTAGAGAAGCCAATAGGTCCTGGACAATCCTGGAAACCAATTTTATTGATTTTACTGACAGAAAAGGAGAGTTGCCATTAAATGTGCATTTCCTCTGCTCTTTGTGAGGTTTTTTTTCGCAGTAAAAGTAGTTTGTACGCTCCATGTGCACTGTTCTTCTGTAACTGAAACCTTGAATCCACAAAAAATCCAAACAAAGAGTTTCTTTTCTCTTTTTTTTATCAAAAGGGATATAGAGTATTTCATTTTGACATCAACAAACCTCTCAATTTACACAGCAACAGAAGCCATAAAATCACACTGTAACTCCAGAGGCACAAAACAGGAAACTTTGAACTACTTTAAGTTGCACAATTGTTGAAAATGGACAATGGCCAGCTTGAGGATAGTGAGCGTTGAGGTTGTGAAGGGGAATAGTGGGTACATTTGGTTAAGTCAGGAACTTGAGATGTTGAACCCAAAGTGGGATGATGATGGAGGAGGTGAGGGGGAGTGTGAGGGGGGCGTGGAAAACAGAAACAAGAACATGAAGAAGAGCAGCCGTTTTCACGTGGAGCTCTTTTTATCATTCTCATCTGGTGAGCAGCCCTGTCGCAAAGTCAAAGACATGGT
Organism: Scartelaos histophorus; assembly: GCA_000787155.1. Lineage (NCBI taxonomy): Eukaryota > Metazoa > Chordata > Actinopteri > Gobiiformes > Gobiidae > Scartelaos > Scartelaos histophorus. Next base: position 21,081 of record KN511252.1, read on the forward strand.
CTAAGATCTTTGTCTAGGGCTCTATTACTATATATTTTACATATATTTTTATCTTTACAAGTGTCTTTTCTACATTTGTTTTACACAAAACACCACATTTAAACAAATGTTTCAAAGACATAATAATCATTCATGATGTTTGACCAGAACTGTTACTTTAGGTTTATTGCTTTGTACACTGAGTTATGGTTGGAGTCATCTGCTTGTGGGGACCCCAGACTGACCACTAGTTGGACATTCTGTTAAAACCAGCTGTACTCTACACCTTTGGTAAATTGTGCAAAGAAATCTAAGCATAAGTAACAGTTTCTGAGACAAAGACCGACAAAAATATGCAAAAAAACCCCAATGTTGAAAGGAAACGTAAAAGACACACATTTCACTTAGTTTCATGCATAAATACACACACATTTACATTGTGAAGTGCTGAATGAAAGCACAGACAGTGAAAATGACATTTGGCCCCTTTAGACCTTAAGTGCACAATCTGATTCAAACCTGTGAAGATGAGACTTCACAAACCCACGGCTGTTTCTAATAAGCTCTCCTCCAAACTGCACACTGTTGTGATTGCCCTTTGTGCTCAGTGTCTCTGTAGAGAAATCCCCTGTTCATGAACATAGACACAAGTACACACACACATGTAAACATTCAAATACTTTTTAGGAATGTTCACTTTGATTTTTGTTTTGTTTTTTAAATCTGAAGCCATGTTTCTGCAATATGTTTGCATATAAAATCATATACAATATATGTAATATTCTTAATTTTAGATTCTTCACTTTTTTGTTAGAAGCTAAGCTGCCATGATGAATTTTAAATCCTGGTAAAATTGTAATTATTTATTAGTTCCAACAAGATTGTTTGGAAAACATTGATTTATAAAGAACGTAGGCTAGCAGTTAAGCAAGATATAAAGAGCTCTATCTTTTTACATGTTAAATCTCTCTGGGATTCTTGATACTGTATGGTTACTCTATCAAATTTGAATTGCACAATCCCTTCATAAGGTGGTGTGTAAGTAGTAACAAGCATTTATATATAAATCTATATAACTCATGTTCTATGTGCTTTCTATCTTTATATTTGCTTCATATATATATTATATTTTATTGAACAATGCATTGGTACAGCTAGACTGTGGACTGAATGGCTTTTCTCCACACAACACCATGTGATAGATGCAGATGACAGACTCACTCTCACTTGCAGAGGTACTGTGTTACAACATGTAGCAGATATTTGTGAGACTTCCTTTTTGCTTTTGATGCTCTTCTTAACATTTAAACATAGCTCAAAACAAGACATGATCAAACTCCCCAAACCTCCACACTTGTATGTGTTAGAGGTCTGTACACAAAAGCTCGAGATAAGTCAAAGAAAAAATCATATTGTGCATTTAAAGGACATGACTCCAGTGCATTCAGGAGTACAGTAGAATCTACCACGACAGTGCCTAGGTTCTGTTTATAATGATGTGCACTGACATATTTAGTATTATACATTGGGTTAGCTGGCTTGTACGATGCACTGTCACAAGAACCACATCTTTGTATACGGTTTGGTGCTTATGAACTGTTTCTAACCTCCAGGCTTCACAGCCACGCTGATGATGTGGAAAGGTTCACATTTACACACAACTGCACTCCAAGTAATTATACCTATTATCAATATGCATATTAATACATTTACAGACTGCCAATCGGATATGCATTAGACTGCCATGAACTTGTATCTTTTAATATGATTTAGCCATTTTACATCAAGTTGATAATCATTTTTTGTGATTTTTTTTTTTTACTTTGTGCAAAGAACACAAAATGGATTGTAGTTTGTACTTTTCATTTGTTGATGTACAAATAAATTACACGCACTCATGAAAAAAGTCTACTTTTGTGCTAGTGATGTGTGCTTTTATGTTTTGGTCTAGGAGTATCCTTCGTCCTGGCTGTAGCCATAACCTCCTTCCTGTGCTCCCTCCTGGACATACTCCTCGGTCTTCTCCCAGTTGGCCTGCCAGCCTCCGTTCACCTGCGTGGTCGCCCCGTACGACTTGGCTGAGGCTCCTCCAAAGGCGCCGTAGTTTTGCGTGATGTCCCCGGTCTCCTCCGCCAGCTCGTCTTCATCAATGAACCCACATTTCTCCTCACTGGTCTGCTCTGGGTCAGCCCATGGCTGCTTCTCTCCCGAGGCAAAGATCCCATAGAACACCACCCCTCCGTAATGCACCAGGGAGGCTATCAGGAACACATACTGCCATTCCTCTCGGGTCTAAGGCAGGAAGAGGAGGCAACAACAACAACAACTGGTGAGTAAATTTACATTCTTACTATGCAAACATGTAATTGTACTACAAAACAATAATTATACTCCAGACATTTAAGATGTAATCATTATTTACCTTGTGTTTTGTCATAGCGCCAACAATGAGCGGGCACACCATCCCTGACAGTGTGCCCACCCCGTTGGATATGCCCATCAGAATACTGGCGTAGCGAGGAGCAATGTCCAGGTGATTCACATTGAAACCTACAACAAGCACATGCATGATTTTACTACTTTATCTATAAAATAGCATAATATGTCCTTCACTTATGGAGGCTTATGAAGGAAACACAAATGAGAGCCATATTCAAGCTCCATCCTCCTCCCCCACTCTGCCTCTGACAGCCTGAATGAGGAGTGCCCTCACTGGCCGCGGCTGCAAGCTGCCTGCTGGCAGGTCCCTGGAGACAGCCAGCACTGAATTATTAAACACTCCACAAGAAAGAGCAAGGACAATAGGAAATAGGATTTGGAGCACAGACATGATCCCTGCCTGATAGCAGCAGTACTGAGTGTGTCTTTCAACTACACTGATCTATCTGTTGAATGAATGAGGATTAGACAGTATATTAACAGTGATAAACATGTTTTCTGTACTTATGTTAAAGCAGGTATGATAATAACTCAGTCTTGGCCAACACTGACTAATCACACTGAACATAAATACATACAATTGTTTTTTATCCATTACATACATACCAGTTTAAGCATTTTTTTCTAACCTGATATAGCAAATCCACTGAAGCCCACAGCCAGCACCAGGAAAGAGATGGCCACCCCTTTGCTGTGTGAATATCCAACCACCAGCAGCAGCGTGGCCTCCATGCCAAACCCTGACAGAGACAGACACAAGGTCACAGGCACCAGCACAGTGCAGCACAATAGGCCCACGGCTGTTGGCCAAAGCTCAGTGCCAATTGAATTAGAGATGATCCGTGGACCACACTCAATTACGTAAGTGTCAAATACAAGATCAATGCTCACTCACAATCACAGAGTTGTTATTGAACAGATTTTTAAACCACAGTTTTTGTTAAAAAAGCTGTTGGTGTACATAGCATTGTTGCAGTCTCGTCTTCAAGACAAAAACAGTATGGATTTTAACACCTCTGGACTGAGCAAAATAAGAGGTGTGGAAATATGATTTCTTCTGAAGTCCAGGCTCTCACCTCCACAGTTCATCATTTTCCTGACAGTGGTGGTCGACAGGATGTTTTTGCTGCGCAGGTGATCCGCCAACTGGCCGCCAATGGGCACTATGATGGTCATTACCAAATGGGGTAGAGCAGAAAGCACACCAACCTAAATCAAACAAGATTTAAAGGGATTATTTCAGTTTCTCCATTCTTATATAAAATGGTTTTCAAAAGGGTTGTTTACCTTGCTAATCTCAAACCCAAAGACTTCCTCAAAGTAGGCAGGCTGACTGATTAGCAGCAGGTAAAATGTCCAGCTCCTACAGAAGTTGGCCACAATGATTGCATAGACAGGCATAGAGGTGAAGAACTTTCTCCATGGAGTCTTGAATTTCTACAACGAAAATGATTTGTAAATAAGAACATGTTTGGAACATATGCATTTTAGGGGGGTTCATTTGTCACACCTCAGAAGGCCCCATTAGCTTGGCACTTTCTCCAATGCTCTCCTCTATGTAGCAGCGTTCCTCATCACTAATAGACGGATGGTCAGCAGGGCTCTCATAAGACACAAAGATCCAGAAACAATACCAGAACATGCCAAAGCATCCTACAAAAAGGCATGTTTTATGATCAGTTTATGGTCAGCCACAAAACCAAGAAACAACAATCACAAACAATGCAATTTGAATGGTTGCAATTAAGATTAACTCTGCAGTATTCTTATCAAAACTAAATGCTGCGACTCTGATTGAAATGTACAATGTAAACCGCATCTTAAATTATTGTATATGACCATTTATAGATTGTTAATAAATCTCAAGTTGCATTTTGTCACTATAATGCATTCAGCTATCACTCTCATTTCATATTAAATTTAGGCAGTAAGGCTAACTTTATCCAGTCCTGAGAGACACATGGGTGCTTTAATTATTGACACAGCAAAACATTAGATGGAAAAAATCAATATGGCCTCCCTCCCTGGATAAATCCATTTGACTTTCACTGGATTTTACTGGACAACTCAACCTAAAGCTCCAAAATACAACAGCTTAATGCATTGACATACAGACTGTACACATATAGCATATTCTTACCATAAACATAGAAGACTGAAGACCAGCCTGTATACTGAACCAGGATCCCAGCCAGAGGCATGGCGATCACAGCACCAGCATAAGAACCTGAAGCAAACAGAGGCAAGACTCTCAGATATAAAGACAGTGTTTACACTTATATGTGTGAATATTATGGGCATTTACCACAGAAAGAAATGGTGGCAAGACGACTTCTCTCCAGTGGAGGAGCCCATTTACTCCAGATGCCATGACATGCAGGGTAGGTGACTCCCTTAAAAAGAAAAAATATAGGCTTTGCGGCATTTGTTAAAACAATAAATAGAGACTTTTTTCTGTGCTGTTCTTGAAGCAAAGAACCAATGCTATGCAATACAATGTCATGTCATTCATTTTAAACTTCTAACTGATGTGTAGTATGTTGGTTGGATATTTCAGTTGATAAAAGTGAATCATTTCTTCTATTGACAAGAAGCTCTTGTTGTTTTGCAACAAATCTATGAACCTTTTGTGATGATAGTTTTCATATTGATTAATGCCGTCTTCAGTTTCACTCCCTACAACTAGACTATACATTTCAGCATTGAATCAACAAAAAATGTTGAGAAGAGAAACAAAGGGAAGAAAAACAATAACACAGAGCCACATACCTCCACCAGCCCTTGTAATATTCTGACAAAAATGACACAGCCATAATGGACTCGTGCAGCAGAGGGGATGAACATGTTGAGGGTTGACGTTAAGAAGATTGCTGCACCAAAAACCCTGCGAAATACATTTAATGCCAACATTTTAACCGTTTATCTAATAAATTAATAATAATAATAATAAT
>KN511257.1:6814-28964 GCA_000787155.1 Scartelaos histophorus
CCCGGTCAGAGAGCCGCTAGCCAGGCGGAGGAGCAGAGGAGCGGGCACGGAGGGGACAGGCACGGCTTACACACCGGCGAACCACGCTCATGTAAGTTATGGATGTTCTACGCGAAGAAAAACGCCTAAATAATGCGCTTAAGTTGAGTCTTGTTTGGTATTTTCAAATGGTAGATGCAAAACAGATGAGAAAATAACATGTCCCCTGCTATCGCTATGCGTAAAACCACGTCTTTTACGCGCAAAACCCGCCTCATTATCGGCGTTCAGTTCTTTAGTTTCAGCTTTATTCTCCGTGCGTAAATGTGAAAAAGTTGGTCGTTTTCGGCGCTTTTCGTGTGACAGTATCAAAGTTCTCGTCGACAGCAGCAGCAGCCTGTTGCTTCTTGCTACATTATTGAGATGGGGGAGAGGAGACGGAGGAGGAGGAGTTGAGAGAAAAGCGGATTGTCCCGAGCGCCGTGGCGACTATCCAAAACAATGGCAAAGTATAGGGTGCGTTTGGCGTTCGGTGGCACGTACGCATCGGTAACTAACGCGTAATTATATGATACGCACTGTGGCACACTCGAGGAGGAAGAAAAGGCTTTAATGTGATCTGGTAAAATAATATCATGGTTGTTTGGGATAGCCTAGCCTTAGCTCTCCGAGGTGGCTGCTCTGGGTGTATTAGTAACGCGCTACTGTACTGCTCTGTGAATTATTACTCACTTTTACGCAATATAGTTTGGAAATGAGCATTGAACCTATAGTCATGGTTACATCCAGCCATCTATAACCTATTTAACACACTGCACATTTTGTAACCTGTATTCTTTCACCATTTAATTACCATTAAATAGCTGTAACCATGGAATGTAGGTCTATACAGCAATAAGAAAGTACCTAAAGTGATAGTACTGCACCTAGAATTTAATGTATTTGACTCATCATGAAAAAAAAAAACCCAACTTTGCTCAAAATTTTAAGATATAAACACTTAAATCTATCTGAAAATGAGTTAAATGTTGTGAAATTGCAGTAAGACCATTTTACCTGACATGCTATCTTAAAATAAACTAGAATTAAGCAATCTCTGAACTAGCAAGTAGATAATGAATCAGAAAACAAGATAAATAATATTTATAAATAAAAATTTGCAGTGTAGGCCTATCATACCAAACTATGAGCTGATGATACACACTGCGATAAATGATATTACTGAATATATTTTATGCCTCTGATACAATAATGATAATGCAAGATAATCCTTCTAAACATTTTTTAAACAAACAGTATCATTTGTACGAAGTATTTAACATATTGTACTATTACTGCTCAATAATTAGCCATAAAAGTCACTCAAATGTTGTTGTAATATGGCAAAAACACCCCAAATCTTCCCATTTTTTACAAAGAAAATGTGCACACGATAAATGTTGAGCCATAAAATATTGTTTCAACTTTCATATATTGAACAATAAGTTGATATAGTATTTATTAACTACTTTGCAAACAGAACTTCACTTCAGGATATATTTGAAACGCAGCTTATTGCTTCTGTTTTTGTGAGTTATGTCATGAGTTATGTCACGTTCAAAACAATAACTTATGACATTCCTTAAGTGGGAGTTGACAGTGGCGTTCTGGTTAAATATTAAAGTCAGAAATACCTCAATAACTTTGCCTTGTAATGTGTAAACATATGCAGAAGGAATGCAGTAGAAAAACTTCTGTGATTAAATTCAACTTGGTCATTTTCAGTTCATTTCTTGACACACAAATTATAAGAAAAAACATACTATTGTAAAAATCTAAAGCGTCTTGTACTTGCAGGCCTTAAACGCAAGAAGACATGAGGATTAATACACCTGGAAAGACTCTGGACTGACCTGGTTCTCTGAAAAATGATAGAAACAATGGGTAAGTAACTCAAAAAACCAGAAAGTTGGATCCCAGAAATGCTTTACACATTTGTATTTCTCATAAACCAGGCTGAATGTTTGCATATTTCACACGGTTATTTCTGCGCTATTGCTATGATACACATCACAGGGCACAAAACACATGCTGTGCTTTTTGTATTTTATCGTTACATTGTGAATAAATCAGTTTTCTGGCTGGAGCTTTATCTTGTCAGCTGGACATCCATCTTTGCTGGCTCTGTATCTGGCTCCCGCTGTGAGTGTTCTCAACCAGAGTAAGAGGCCCTGGATGTAGCTCAAGGCTCGTGGGCTGCCAGTGTTGCCATATCTGATCATGTTGCCATATATTTTGATTGTTTGTTTGTCCCCATAGAGATGTATTTGTCCAGACTGCCATGCGCGTCGCCAAATAGCCCCTTGTTTTTGCCTCTTTGTTAGGAATGCCAGTCTGTAGTCACTCTCGAGGCAGGAGTGTGGAGAGGCAATGAAAACTACAAATTAGACAGAGTCGTATAATGTGAATGGAGAATTGTCCTTGCCTCATAGGAAATTATAAAGGAATTACTTTAGCGACAGATGAAAGAACACAATTGTATTCATGACTCGGCTAATGTGCACTAAATAACTGTTGGATTCCTGGATATAACATACGAAACAAAAGCAATACAAATAGGAATTTACCCTGCACAAAACATCAAGTCCATCCTGGGTAATAATTGACCAAAATAGTTTATGAATTCAATTAGAGGATGGGAGATATGATAAAAAATATTCTTGGAGCCAGATCATGAGTTAATTTAATCACGATCCATGTACACTTTGTATTTTTTCTATTGCCTTCGAGGTAATGATGTTTTTTTTATCTGCTTCTTCTGAAAGTTCAAATGCAGCAGCTACTCAGAGCTTCACAGTCTATTAGAGAAGTGGATGAGAATAATAAGTACCGTATTTTTCGGACTATAAGGCGCATCTAAAATCATGACATTTTCTCAAAAATCCACAGTGGCCTTATAATCCAGTGGCCTTATGTATGACCTTTGGTTGTGTTTAACCTCCAACCAATTTGATGTTGTCCACATTAGTCTAATAACGTATTAGTGGGCGAGTCAGGAGGAGCTACTCTATTCTACCACTGTGCAACATACCGGTAGTTCTGCCGTGTGGTGTACAAGGACCCAAAATGCACCTGTTAAGAGACATGCACCATGCAGATTTCAGGTTTTGTATTTTAGTGTTAAAACTGAACAATGTTGAGAGGATCCGGGCATGTTTGATGCCCAAATCACCAACTGTTAAACTTGTATTTTTGTGTTAGCTACAACTGAGAGTTATTGTAAATTACTAGAGTAAAGTTTGATTTATCCCACACACGTTTAGTTTCTCTTATTGCGCCTTATAATCCGATGCTCCTTATGTGTGGACAATGACACAACTGACATATTATTTGATACTGCGCCTTATAATCCGGTGACCTTTATAGCCCAAAAAATACGGTATTTGAGCATAGAGCTGCATTATAGAGAGACATTGAATCACGATATGGCAGTAATTGATAAAAAAAAACATACAAATAGAGCAATTCCCTCTGAAATTCTTGTTGCTAAATGCTAACCACTTATTCGAGTATATGGGCCAATCAGATAATAAAGGCGTTTTACAGGTTATGCTAAATAAACCACATTTTAGCATCTTTTGGCGTCCACTTGCACTTTACCAGCTTCCCACTGAGAAAGCACCATGTTAAGGCTATGGGCTTGTTTACAACCTTTGTCCAAACAACACTTGTCAGCACATAAAAAGCTCTTTGGAGCCCGTGCACGCCCTATTAGGTGTTAGTCACAGTTGGTGAGTTTTGAAAATTGCTTCATTTTTGTCCAGATGATGTTGAGTTGGCCCATCCTCGCTAACAAGCCACCTCGGAGTAGCGCAATTGGGCAGCTTAGGCAGGGTCCAGCAGGCAGGGCCACTGTTCCTTTATCTTTTCCTTCCTCTTGATACTTATTTTGAGCTCCTATGTGGTTTACCAGCTATTGCTATTCCGAAAACGTATTGAGGTTTTGTGTGTGTATTTTCCTGTTCAATCCTGGAGCTATGTGATTTCAATATAGTAAGGTCTGTTGAGAGCCAGCCAACCTTGGCTAAGCCTACAGGTTGTAATGTCTGGCACGCTTTACTTGTTTTATTTTCCATACAAATCCATGTTAAACACAAATCTATGCCTTTCTGTTAGAGCAACCTAATGCAAATGTGTAGCTAGTCACATGTTAAAGTAAGTTTTATTTCAGTTATTAGAAAAAAGTGATGTATCATTAATTGTTTTCTAATGTAAACCTGGATTAATTCTTAGCTGAATCAAAAGACATTGGAAAACATTATATTTTCATTTTTGTGTCTTTGTTCACTGCCATTATCTGGGAATTTGCAGAGGATAAATATATAATATATGTTTTTGTCAATGCAATTATTTCATGCAAGTACTTTCCTATTGTTATATTGCTACTTTTGCTTGTTTGACTCGGATATTTTTAAACCCTTAAACTGAAAAATACCTTCATGTCTATAAATCTCCGTCAAAACACCTATTTGCATTCTTTCTTCTTGCCCAAGTACTGATCTGTCATCATCTCTCCCCCTCCCTCTTCCCTCTTCCTCTCTCTCTCCACTGCATCTTCTGCCACTCCAATCTGCCGGGCGCTGTCACTGAAATATGTGGCGGCTGGCTCGCAGATACCCAGCGTGCCTTGCAGGCGGTGGAGCGTCTCCAGGCCAGACTCAAAGAGCGGGGGGAGGTGCCCACCGAGGAGAAGCTCAGCCTGCTCAAGTCGGTGCTCCAGAGCCCCCTTTTCCACCAGATCCTGGCCCTGCAGAAGTCTGTGCAGCACCTCAAAGAACAGGTGAGAGTCTCTGCCCACATGCACTGCAAATCTACTTTCTACACATGTTTAAATGATCTGAAATAAGAATATATTATTTTCATTGGAGTAGATTTGACGGTCAAATTAAAATACCTTACTTTTTCTCTAATTTAAGCATAAAAAAGTTGTATTTCTTATTAAAGTGTAGCAAGATGTTTCGAAATGATAAAAAGACTTGTTCATTTGGCACATAATTTAAAAAGTACTTCAACTATAATGTTAATTTAACTATTTTGTTTCAACATTCGGAAGACAAAATGAACAAAAACAGAATGAATGTACAATGCTAATTAGTTATATGCTATTCTAAAGATAAGAAGACACTTTTAAAAGTCAGTGTGGCAAATAAGTGTAAATAAAATCTCTAAAATATCAAATTAATATGGAAATATAATAAATAAATAAATAAATAAATATGGAAAATAAGAAGAAAATTTTAAAAGTCAGTGTGGCAAATAAGTGTAAATAAAATCTCTAAAATATCAAATTAATATGGAAATATAATAAATAAATAAATATGGAAAACAGGATCAAACCAAAAAATGCCAAAGACGATCACTTCATTTCTAAGTCAGATTGTGGAATAGCGGATTTTTCTTTTACGTTTACATGAAGCATACATTTTCAGAATTTGAATAAGTTCTTTTACACTTATACAAAAACTCAGAGGCATTTGTTTGCATGCAGTTTGGCTTCCACACAGTGCAAAGTTGGTAACAAAAATCAATAATGAGCTATTGATTTAAATGTTGGAGCAGCTCTGAAGCCAGCAGGCAGGACTTGTCTATTCTTTAAGTTCATCCATATAGACTGAAAACATCTTTAAAGACTTTGAAGATGCTCGGGGCTCATGGAGATTTTGCACCTTCTGACTGCAGACAAAGCATAAGCTGACAGCCTGTATGAGACGCACTGTGGAGTGGGAGAGGTGAATTTTTTGTACGAATTTCAGATTGCGTCGGGAACACAGCAGGTAGCGAGAGAGGGGTTTGTTTTTCTTGAGTTCACGCAGTTCTGAAGATTGTATTTATGTGGGTAGATCAATTAAACAGCAACTATATCCCCAAGTGTAATGTATTATTAATGACGAATCATGAACTTGAGTAACATTTACTACACAATGTTTGGTAGTTGCACTTTTTCTTGCACTTATTTTTACACATACACCTATTGCAATGTAGTTTTTCCACATGAATAAATAGCCGGCATGCCTCGTATAGCAAATAGAGACCTAAGTATAATCTATTATTAATGGCAAATTCTGAACATAAGTAACATTGCTTTTATACAGTTGAGTACTTGCTAGTTTATCTTGAGAGAGTATTCACAGAAAGAATTGTTGTATTTTTGAGCAGCCGTAATGAATAAATGCCAGATGAATATGTTTAATGTCATACCATGGGGCATTCCAGGTAAAGTAATAGCATCTCCATGGAGACAAGCAATGCACCTTTAAGTAATCCTGTGATTTTTCTCCCTGACAAAGTGAGATTTTGTCCAATTAAAGAAGCATTCATTTTATTTCCCACATTTGTTCATTTGTTCATTTCACCAAATCCAAGTAAATAGTTTGCCATACGTATGATGAATTTTTTTTTTGATCAAAGTTTATTTATTCAAAAATCACTTTGTGACAATATTACAATTACAAAATTTTACATTTTTTCTTTTTTCCAAAGAAACCATCCCATCCCCTTAGAACATGAACCAGACAGGTCAAAAATGATAATACGCTTATAGAAGAAAAACAGAAACAAAAGAACGTACAAAAATAATAAGGCATATAACGTGAAATAAAATAAAATAGTGGCACTCACTGGATGAAAAGTATATATAAAAATAAAAGTATTTTTGAGCAGCCGTAATGAATAAATGCCGGATGAATATGTTTAATGTCATACCATGGGGCATTCCAGGTAAAGTAATAGCATCTCCATGGAGACAAGCAATGCACCTTTAAGTAATCCTGTGATTTTTCTCCCTGACAAAGTGAGATTTTGTCCAATTAAAGAAGCATTCATTTTTATTTCCCACATTTGTTCATTTCACCAAATCCAAGTAAATAGTTTGCCTTACGTATGATGAATTTAAATAGACTTTATTAACCAATTTCAGTTCAACACATTCACATCTTATCTGTATCTCCACAAAGAGTTGTACCTCAGGGGGAAGTCCATTGCATTGAGTTTTTTTTTGTTTTGTTTCAGGGGTTTTGTGTATTTGGTTTATATATTTCAATACTTATAGTTTGATTTGGTAAAGAGAAGGATTAACTTTAGAGTTTTAAAATGACCTGCACACCTGTGGCCTGGACAAGGAATGTGGTACTTACCAGGGGGAGGTCCTTTCTGCCAGGGTGAATAAAAGGTACCGTATTTTTCGGACTATAAGGCGCATCTAAAATCATGACATTTTCTCAAAAATCAACAGTGGCCTTATAATCCAGTGGCCTTATGTGTGACCTTTGGTTGTGTTTAACCTCCAACCGATTTGATGTTGTCCACATTAGTCTAATAACGTATTAGTGGGAGAGTCAGGAGGAGTAATATGTTGGCGACATATAGGGCGACTGTGCAACATACCGGTAGTTCTGCCGTGTGCTGTACAAGGACCCAAAATGCACCTGTTAAGAGACATGCACCATGCAGATTTCAGGTTTTGTATTTTTGTGTTAAAACTGAACAATGTTGAGAGGGATCCGGGCATGTTTGATGCCCAAATCACCAACTGTTAAACTTGTATTTTTGTGTTAGCTACAACTGAGAGTTATTGTAAATGACCTGAATAAAGTTCGATTTATCCGACACGCGTTTTGTTTCTCTTATTGTGCCTTATAATCCGATGCTCCTTATGTGTGGACAATGACACAACTGACATATTATTTGATACTGCGCCTTATAATCCGGTGCACTTTATAGCCCCAAAAATACGGTAGTTGGGTTAATCTATGGGCTCTATCACAAACCAGGAGAAAATGTTGCAGTTTTCTTCCTCTCCATGTCATTATAGTGTTCTGTTATGTTCAGATAATCAACAATTACAACTATACCACAGTTTTCATCATTTCCGCACTGACGCACAACTCCGAGCGGCCTCATCTCTTCTAATCGGAAGTTCAAGATGATTCCTAACAGCACATACGTATGCAGTCGTCATGACATTTACTTCAGTGGATTTTTATCACAGTCTTGCTTGTTTCCGAAAGTTTTCCTGGTTTGTGACGTCAGCGTTAAAACTTCTGAGTAGTTTTGTGGTCATTTTTGGTTGCATTGTGTGAAGTTTATTTTGTAATGAAGGTATTTTACGTTCTAACTAAGTCTATTTAATATATTTTGTGCGGTAAGACACTGTTGGTGTGTTTCTGTCTCCTACTTGACTACATCAGGCCGGCTTCCCCACTCCACCAGGGCTAATAGCTCGCATGGTACCGCAATTAGAGACCCAAGTGTAATGTATTATTAATGACAAATTATGAACTTGTGGTGGAGTGTCTGCTACGAGCTTGTCTCCATGGAGATGTTATTGCTTTGTCGTGAATGTTCCACAGTATAGATTAAACCTATTTATCACATAGGAGACAAGGAGATTACAGCACATTGCAGTTCAGAGAGTATTTACAGAAGGAGTTGTTGTATTTTTGAGCAGCCGTAATGAATAAATGCCAGATGGTTGTGTTTAATGTCATACCGTGGGACATTCCAGGTAAAGTAATAGCATCTCCATGGAGACAAGCAATGCACCTTTAAGTAATACTGTTTTATACGCTTCAGGACTTAATCTTTCACTGCCCTGTTTCTCCTTATACTTACACATAGACCTATTCTTCCTCTGAAGTCTATTCTACCATTGCTCATAGTACAGCAAATAGAGACCCAAGTGTAACGTGTTATTAATGTCAAATTATAAACTTGAGTAACATAGTTTTTATACAGTTCAGTACTTGATCTTGCACTTTTGCAGTTTTCCCATTATATTTACTCACAAACTTATCATTCTATTATAGTTTTTCCTCCATGGCTAAATAGCTGTCACGATCCACAATGCCCCACTATAAAATGGCCTTACGAGTGGAGATACTTGGTCTATGTCAGTTTGTTCCTCTTTTGGGCCCATTGAGACTGGAAGATTTGAGTGGAAGAAAAGTGCTCTTAAGTCGCAGTGGGAAGGGGCCGGGGTGTATTTGAGAAATTGCGATGAAACTATGCTTGGTATGTCGAGGGAGGCCGAGATGCTAAGGCTCTTTCTTTACCCTGGGTGGAATTTAGATTATAAAAAAGTGCATTTTTCTGCGCTGGCGATTTATCATGTTTCAAAGAGGTGCATTCTAAAGCTGTGTTTGTTTTACCAAAGGAATATTGCTCAATGTAAGTATGTTAGTTTTAATGCAGTATAAATGGAAACACTGGAGAACTCTTATTAGACATAAATTCTAATTACCTTGTTTTTATGCATACTTATGCACTAAACATGCTGTCTCTCATAATCAGCATTAACATAAGCAACTTGAACACAACTAATTTAATTAGCAGTAATAGCTACTGGATCAAAATACACAGATTACCATCCAGGAGAAAATGCAGTTTTAGAGACATTAGTTAAATGTACCTGAGAGTTATTGGCACAGAGAAATATACTTTATGCTAATTTATAAACATAAAAATAATCATAACTCCACACGTTTTTAATTAAAATGATTCAAACAAGGGTTACCTTTGTCTTCATAGTCATACTCTAGTATGCTAAGGGAATTAGTTTCCACCTATAAGTGAACTGTATTGTATGTGTGTTTTTATGTTCTGCCTAATGTATGAGGAGTAGATAAATGGAGAAAAAATAATGACACTTTTGTAGAACACCCAAAGACGCAGATGCCCTGTCCTTTAAGCTCCATCAATTTGGAGAGGGTCGTGTTCTGTGAGACAAGAGCCAGACACAAACACTCATGTCCATGTGCCTCTGCTAGTTAGGCCTTGTCTAGCACTGGTTACTATGGCAACCGGGCCTATTCTCCAGCGAGAAAGAGGCCGCTTCGGCTGTGTGAAGTGGGGCAGAAACAATTTCTTAAATGTGCAAGAACCAAACTGGAACTTTAATCCTCTTAGCCCGGCCCTGGCTAACAAAGCTCATGCATGAGGATGGCAACTTAGCAGCATGCTACGCTAACTTAGCCCAATCCATAGGGTTTTTGTGTACGACGTGCAGCTCTAATGTGGCCTGTCAAATGAGGTGTTGTGTGTCAATGCTTATCTGAACGTGTTTTTTGGGCAGCGTGATATACAGACATTTTCAAAGCTGTCCAACCAACGCCGTCAACTTTCTAAAGCAAGTTCTCAAGGACAGTTATAGTGATGCCATATGCCAAATTGAGTGTTTATGAAAAAGCAACGCATTATCCTTGTCCTTTTAAATCCAATTCGGACAAGCGTAAACATCGCACCCTCCAGCTAATGCAGTCAGAAAAATGCTTTATGTATAGTTCTGTTCCAATCCATGCAATTCATCTGCCACATAACTAAAGTCAGCGCGCTAATTAAACCCAGAGTAAATTAGAGAATCCAGATGGCCAGTGATGCTTTCCCTCCACTGTGGTAGAAATATTGTATTTGCAGTCCTGTTATTGTAGGTAGTTGGAACATCAGCTAAGAGCCATTATCTCTGAAGGATTAGGCTGCTATCGATCCAGCTAATCATGGTGGGATAACACAGTAGCTCGCACCCCAGTGGTCGCTCCCAGACTATAGACTGAATTAGCGGGTACTTCTAACTAATTGAAGTGGGAATAGGACTTGCTTTGCGTATTGATGAAATTTCAGTGTGCTGGAACTACTGCAGCAATAGGATTAAAAAGTATATGATGTAAAAAAGCAAGCCAAGCAGTTTGAGACTTCTCGCATATCAATAATTGCTTTGTTTTTCAATTCCGCAGGAGAATGCCCCATCTACACGAGTCGGTGAGTTTGGAGATCACGTTGCGGCGGTCAAACCCAATGGGGGACACCTCTCGATACCTGATCTGTCCTCTAACGTCAATGGCCGAGCTGCAGAAGAATTTGAACACATCATGCACTCCATGGCACAGGTAGAACTAGAAAGTAGTTTCTATTTTTAGTATTTTTTCAACTGCATGAAAACAGCCAGACTGCAAGAAAATTTACGTAGTGCACTTTTAACTTTAACACCTTCTTTTTGGACCTTGTCTTATTGGAAAGAGCATTTAAAGGTGCATTTTGTCACTTTTTTGGCCTGTTAAATGTGTCATTGAATGGCATTAAACCTTTCTATCATCATGGGCACCAAATTAGACCAAGTTACAGGTCAGATCTGTGGAAAGGCTACACCCGCTTACTGTAAGAATGGATATTTTTTGCATTTTTGCACTATAAAACCACCTGTAATTGAATAAATGTAAAGTAGAGTGGCTTAATGTCATACTTTGGAACATTCAAGGTAGCAAAACTGATCGCATATTTAAATTGCATGTTTTTTTTTTGTCTACAGCAAAATAAGAAAATTGTTTTTTTAGTATTTTTAGTAGTTTCTAGTTTTCAGATGTTAAGTTGATAATCATGGTAGAAAAAGTTTCAAAGATAGTCTTCTAGTCAGTGTTTTTGAAATATTTCTACTACTTAGAAGACATTATCAAGCTGTAATATAACTTGTCTTTTTTAAGGTGCACAGAACTGCATTAAACCTTGGCTTACAGGTATTAAATCCCTGGTGCTAGAAATACTTTGAAATATATCTGTTTAATGCCATACTGTGGAACATTCCAGGCAAAGTAATAACATCTTTATGGGCCAGAAAACTTTGAGCCTTTTATAAGTAAGAATAATACAAAAACTGCTTATGGCGTGTTTTTTCTCAAGACTCTTCAAATGGACTTCTTCAAAGGCATTCCAGTAGCTTTGATGTGATACTGTAAAAGACCAAAGAGTAATAAAGTACGTGTGTGATGCAGGGTCGCTACGTTCTGCACGTGGAGCTGCAGAAGCCGGCGTCAGGAGGCCTTGGTTTCAGTGTGGTCGGCCTCAAGAGTGAGAACAGAGGAGAACTTGGGATCTTCATTCAGGAAATCCAACCAGGAAGTGTGGCCCACTGGTACGGATCAAAAGCACAGCCCTGTTTCATTTCAGTCCTTGACTCCTTGAATCATTCTCAGTGTAAAATCCAGAGAAAGCAAGTGTAGAAAATTATTAAAAAGAACACATGTTTTGCATTTACTTTTTGAGCTTTTAGCCACATTACACAGTTGTCTCCTTATGAAAATCGTACCTTTGTGGACTTATTGACAGAACTCTGGACTTTTCCTACTCACTTTTTATGGCTGTAAACCAGATTCTATGGTCAGATTGTGTTTACAATGAACACATGGCTCTATCAGCATTGCATTCACCAAATTTCTTAATTTGTTTACTTTCTAAATGAATTCTCCCTTTGCTATCAGCAGGGGAAGCTCCAGCGCCTAAATGGCTCTTTGGAATCAAATTGAAGTTTAGAAATTATATTTTCCTTCATCCAGACATAATTTTACTATAGAAAATGTGTACTATTTATTGCAAGTATAACATAGTACAACACATACATTGACTGAAACAGATACACTGACTTATATGACCTGGAGTAAGTAATTAGAGACAAGTAGGCGGAGTTAGGGGGTACGTTGACATGACTTTATCAATCAAAATACAACTTGTCTGGTTTTAAATTAAGGATTCAGGGAAGCAAGCTACTGAAACCCGCATCCGATTTTAGCTCTTTCCTTCAGACATTTCATTTCTTCTTGTTGATCTTTGTTTCATGCAGTGATGGGAAACTCAGAGAAGCTGACCAGATTTTGGCCATAAATGGTCAGCCATTGGACCAGTCTGTGACCCACCAGCAAGCCATAGGGATCCTGCAGAGCGCTTCAGAGCGAGTGCAGCTCACTGTGGCCAGAGGACCCATTCCCAGACTGACCAGTCCTGTGGTGTCGCGCACGCCCTCCTCTGCCAGCACGCTGTCAGCCAAGTCCAGCGCGGTAAAATACTCTTAACATGATCTAATCGCATAAGTAGAGATTGAAAATACAAATAGAAATTAATTATTGAAATGTTTAAAGACTATTAGCATAAATGTTCCAATGCTAACTCCACATGCTATTTGTACTTTTTTCTGCTGTCTTAAAAACATGAAAAACAGAAGTTGCTCATTTTAAACATTTAGCAGTGGTCCAGATTTATCCCTCACTTTTGTAACACATTTGTAACATCCCTATTATTCAGCACCACAATGAGTTTCTAAGCGGTTTCTCAACTTTCTGTACCCAGAGTGGAGTTTTGCTATTACTGTAATGCTAATACAAACTAGCCTGCTAACACGAGCTAGCCTGCTAACACGAGCTAGCCTGCTAACATGTCTAACAGTCTTGGCTCTAAGGGGTTATTTTACACTATATTTGGACAAGACAAATGTGACTTTATTACATGGAAAGCCAGGTTCATCTTCTTTAACATAGCCAGTGTAGAATATTTGGTCTCTTGGCTCACACCAGATCAGACTGCTAGAAAAATTAACTAGAACAAAAAAGTGCTAACAGTGCACTAAGTTGCTCTTCCTGTCACCTTGTTTTATGAATGTGTATAGATTATAGCTCGAAGCATTATAGCCACTTAAATAGCTGACTTTAATAAAAGGATGTACAGTATGTCCGAGAAGATACGCTGACACTGCAGAGCTGTGGTCGGGTTCTTTTCAAACACATTTTATGACACAACTAATTAGCGTCTTTGTCTCTGTTGGGTCCCAGCTGCAGCATGTGGAAACCATTGAACTGGTCAATGATGGAACCGGCCTGGGCTTTGGGATCGTCGGAGGGAAGACTACAGGGGTTATTGTTAAAACTATACTTCCTGGAGGTATAGCTGATCAGGTAAGATCCTCATACAGGTTCATTCATAATCACATCATACACAGTTAGAGTATAGAGTTAAAATCTTAGCAATTTTTTTCAAATATAAAACTATGGTGAAATATACTATGTCACCAAAAAGAGCAGGCCCAGCAGAAGAGTCAGTGGACCTCTCAGTATTAATGAATATCAGTTTCACAGTTTACAATAAAAACATGTAAAACTATTATCAATGCAAGTACAGTGGTCTCATTTATCATTCTAAAAATAACCTGCAATAAGCGAAATCCACAAAGTAGTCAGCTTTATTTTTCAATGATTATTTAAGGCTGTGATTATTTAAGGCTGTAAACCCCCTCATCATACACTTTACTCACTTTTCTAAAACAAGAATTAACATTTTCTCAAATTTCTCTCTTGTTTAAACACTCTCAAAGTTAGAACCTCTGTAGATTTAAAAAAATCTACAGAGTTTTGTTGTTCAGTTTTGTTGAGGAGAAAAAACTTGCAAACATACAGCTGTTCAGAGTCCTGCCTCTAGCAATTGAACATTTATGCAACACATTTAGGCATGGAGGGGATTGATTGACACTGATCTACAGTCCCTTAACCAGATTATCATACCAGATTAATCCCAGATAAATCATATATATTTGTAACAATTTTGCAGGTTCAATAATTCTTAGTGTTTGTGTGTTCATTGCCATTGAAACCTTTTATTCTTACGCTATAGGATGGCCGCCTCCGCAGTGGGGATCACATTCTGCGTATTGGAGACACAGATCTGTTTGGCATGGGCAGTGAGCAGGTGGCGCAGGTCCTGAGGCAGTGTGGGAACAGGGTGAAGCTGGTGGTCACCCGGGGTCCTGCGGAGGAGAGTACCTCTGCAGTCATGCCCGTAGTGCTGCCCACTGTCAACGAGCAGCAGGTACAGGAAGTCACTTTTCAACATTGCAATGACTTAAATTAGATATATTCTACCATTTAATAATATTGCAATACAAACATTTTAGTCTCAGTGTCAATACTAAGGAAAAAGCTTAATCCTCTCTACTGATTTTGATTACACAGCGGTAAGAAACTCTATTCTTTTGACAGTGCAATATAATGTCAAACACAAAATAATATTGCTGGTAGATTCTTTGATATTATAATTTTCTCATAGTTGTGATAATGATTAAGATCTTTTCAGGAATGTTCCAATTTTATCCCGATTATGCCATTTGCTCAGTATTAATACCTGCTGAAATGAGTATCTAGTGTTCATACAAGTTTGAATCTTAATAATGAAAACATACATAATACATTTGAGTACAGAAACAAGTTCCAAGATTTAACAGAAAAGTTCAATGTATAAAACTTTCTTTGTTATCTCTTTATACATCGTTTACTTTATGGCAAGGTAAAACACTGTGTTTCATAATTTTTTATTTGAAAAAAGTGACAAAACATTTCTGTAATGTAATTGACTAGTCATTTGCTTCCTCAGGGTTATGAGGAAGAAGAGACAGATGCGTTTGATGTTAGCCTCACAAAAAATGCCCAAGGACTCGGCATAACTATCGCCGGCTATGTTGGTGATAAAAATGCAGGTAATTCTTCTCATTTAATTTTTCCTATATGGTTGTTTGTTTGCTTCCATAGGCTAAAGGCTAAATCAAATGTTGTTTTCTATTACCAACGCATGACTCCCCAATAATTACTGAAATATATTGACTTCATAGAGCCATCTGGTATATTTGTCAAGAGCATAACCAAAGACAGCGCAGTAGATCAAGATGGACGAATTCACGTGGGAGACCAGATTATAGCAGTAAGTACCTCAATTATGCTCTTTGTGGAAAAATGGGCAGTGGATGTTTTATATTATCCAAGTAATCATCACATTATTCATTCAATGGAGAAATAAAAAAAAAAAAAAAAACTTGGAATAATTTAAAATGGACTCTGTGGGTGTTAATGTGTCTACAATTAACATACCAGGCAATTAGATTTTTATTTCATCAGACAGTTAGACAATGTTAAATGCCGGGCTATTTCCCGCATCATTGAAACGTGAGATACACCATTTTGTTTTGTTCTGGGTTATTAATATGGATGGAGACGATAATGAAAATTCTAATGACTGTAATTATTATTTTTGTTTCATTCAGTAATTCAATTTGAGAATGCACAGTGTAACTTTTCTGTTCGGGGATGCATTACCTGCTTGTCTATGGATACTATTGATTTGCAAAGAATGTTTCACAGTATAGCAATAAACTTAAGAAGACAGAAGTTTGTCAGGTACAGGTCAGAATTGTGGAGAGGTAATCCTGCTCACAGAATAAATCTGTTAAAATGGGCAATAAAACACCTGGTATATAAATATATTAAAAATGTTGTATTGATTTTACTGTGTTTTTGACTGTGAAGCAATGAAAGCAATGAATACCATCTCAGTTAGGGCTGCAAATTTAAAAATAAGTATAACTTTTGCTTTGTTATGACTTTCATGACCTTCGCTGCAGCCAGATTCAATGTATTTCTTATATCTTAAAGGATAATTTTTCCTAAAGTTATAAGAATTTATAAAATAAGTGTTCAGTGCATAACTTCAAATACATGCAGACATATGCAGATTGGTTTGTTACAGTTTATATTGTATAACATTCGAAAAATATAATAAGTCTAAAATGTGTTGCTGTGAAGGAAGGAGGCAGAAGCTCTATTACTTGTAGGTTCTCTGTCTCGTTGCGTTTGTGGACCATTTATTGGGGGCTGAGGGCTGAGGCTCCAACACTGTCACTGATGGAGTCCACATTCTTGACAGCTCAAGCTCTATAGCTTTCACTTCTTTTTTGTTTCTGCCCATTCTGTTCTTCCTTTCCTTTATGGAAACTATGAGAACCTCACTTACAGCGTTTAGGCTCAGACGACTCAATATCAGGATTCTCAGTGTTGGTCAGTAATGCCAGGAGCTCTGGTTCTGGGTGGTCTGGAGGATTGACTAGTTCATCAACTAGTGTCTAATCATTGTGCACAGGTTCCATGTATGTTTGGACCTCACTGTCTTTGAGGTCCAAAGCCCATTGGTCAGCAGTGTTTGAGCTGTGATAAACCGCTAAGACATGAGTGAGCTAGTGTACTGTCCTTTACACATCCTGTGTCTCATACAGAAAATCTGCACATGCTGCATACAAGCAAGCAGCATTAGTATTAGCATGTCATATGTGTGGATAATGTGAAGACCGACTTAGTACATTGTGTTTTCCGGGGTCATGGGCATATAGAGATACACAGGGATTTTTCAGAAGTAGAGTTAGTGTGTGAGATCTGGGTATAGCATTAGAATAAAGAAATAAGGAAAGGATCCTTGATGTGATTTCATATTTGAAAAGAACCAAACACATTTTTTAAAACACATTTTTACACAAGAAACTCAGAAACAGCAATGTAACACAGCAGGCAAACTGCAGATGATACATTATTTCAAAGGTTAAAGTTGTTCCTCCTGAAGTTTGGATGGTTGCATTTGAATTATTGAAGTCCCAATCCAGTTTTTTGGGCTCCCAATCAGATTTTTATTTATTTTCTTGTTAATCCCTGATATTTAGCCTCGGCTGAATAAAATTATTACCCTATTCATTTGTTATAATAATGTCAAATAATGTCTGAAACTCCACAGTACAGCAGCTTTAGAACACAGTGAAAGAGACATTACAGTAGATTTAATCAGTTTGAAATATTGATAATGACTAAATCACAGAGTTTTTGGGAAATGGAATATCCATCACAAATAACAAATAACTTCCCTGAAGTTTAAATCCTTTAGTGAAATATGTGTGATTCTTCATGTTGTAGCTGTTCATATTTCAGTCTTCTCTCCAGTATTATAGCTCATAAATAGATTTTAAATGTACACTATGAACTTACACATCTAAACGCAATCACATTACTTAAATGTGCACTTAAATGTTCCAATTGAGACAAGCTATAAAATTACATAGCTCATCTTTAATTAGCTCACTGCCTCATATCCAGATTGCCATGCCTCTCATCTTAATCCCTGAGATCATGTTGCGTTGCCCCCTGCAGGTAGACGGTGTAAACATTCAGGGATACACCAATCAGCAGGCAGTGGAAGTGCTGAGGCACACAGGGCAGACGGTGCACCTTCAGCTCATCCGAAGGGGCTTTAGGCCTGAGGAGATACCCCCCGTGATGACTCCCAGTGTTGCCATCCTGCCCTCTGCCACTGCCGCCCCACCCGCTACCGGCCCACCCACCGGCATGAGGGAGCTCGAGCTGGAGAGGGATATGGAAGAAGATCATGTTCAAGGTATGGATCAGATTTCATCATAACATTTGATACGCCAATAATAATTAAAGTTCCTATAATACTCAAAATTGACTCATTTGAGTTTTAAGCCATGTTATAATGTTGTTACCTCCTCTTACATACTCAGAACTGTATTTTCTTTCATTTTTACATTTTTCAGTAATCCTTTATTATCAGCCATTCTACATCTCCAGACCTCTAAATGCTCTATTCCACTTTGTGATGAAACAACATTATAACATATAGCGTAATATATGCCCTTTAAGATGAGGCAGGTAACATGAAAATAGGTGTAGTCACTGATATAAATGCTCAGATTCAAGATTTGTGAAGTTGCCTTTTACATATTTCAACAGAAAGTACAGGGTAATCAATAGGGAAAATCTATAACATCATCACATTCTCATATCTGAAAACCACCAAGGTTTTTGTGATCAATGGCGTGGTGTAAGATTTCAGAATTGTTTTATGAAAAATGACATTGAACTAGGGCTGAGCTATACAACAAAAATGCCTTCCAATATTGATTTCAAGCTCATAAACCAGAGAGACATTTATTCAGCACCATTTAACACAAAAATAGCCCAGTTCCACCAATGACTGAACTCTGCTCCAAAACACGTACTTTTACTCACAGATGATTGGCTGTAGACCAATTAAAACACCCGAGCATATCTCTGACAATTTAAATCTAGGTTTGATCAAAATGTGATTAATTGCATGAAAATATCAAAATATAAATAACCATTGCCACAAAAAGATACAGCAAATACAAATTAACTTACTATCTGCTATTTTTCAATATCAAATCATGGGCAAAACAGTAATTTCTAGTAAAAAAAATGATATTGCTTCAAAAAACAAAATCAATAAATCAGTAATTAAATAATTTAATAAAAATAACACAACTTGGACAGAAATGTATTTTTCTTTGCTTTCTAATATTTATATGGGAGTAGCAGGTTGGGAGATTCTGGCACTGATGTACTGACAAGAGCTGCAGGCTATTAGCGAGGCAAGAAACCAACGCTCCGGAGTTATTTAGTGTCAGTGGTGATTGATTGAGCTAAATTGTAATTAGATGTGACAACGCAGAGTAAAGCAACTTTAGCGCTAGACTGTGAGCGCAGGGCAGAGCCGATCTGACGAGGAACCTGTCAAAAGATGACACTGAGGTCTTGCAGGGGAGTTTTAAAGGGGAAGAAAAATGGTAGAGCAGCCATTAAAAAGCATGCACTCTCTCTCTTTAGTCACCTCATACTGTTGTTGTGTCCACAGGCGATACACCTCACGCCTTTGTAAATTTGGTAGTAAGTAAGGGATTGGTGGGGACTAGTTAGGCCATCGGTGTAGAAAGGCAGCCACATCTTTTATCAATGTGCAGATACAGCTTTTCCCAAATGTAGCAAGTATGGGGAATGATAAAGGTGCTATTGTGTTCAGACTTTGGCAATTGTGTCTCAAATTTTCTTAATTTAGAGTAAAATTGACCAAAATATTATTATGTCAAAGGTTTAGTTCTTGGTTAGAATTGTGTGGCAATGGTGTAGTCCTACTATATCTATCTATATCTAGTTTTGGCTTAATCCAGACAAGGAATAGTAGGGTTTTATACTTGGTTTAGACCTGGTGGCACAAGGGAAGCTAAATTTTTTCTTAGATGATTCTGACAATAAAAAATCTGGATGATTATTATTACTGCCTACCTGTGTCATTAACATTACTATTCTTAACCAGACTTTGGACAAGGTTTTGCAAGAATGTTTAGTATTACAGTATAGCAGCAGAATCATTGTTGATTTCCTCTATTTAGCCATGGTTTAGTTCACATATTATTTGGTTTAGTTTTTGTCCTTATTGATGAGGTTTGGATTATGAACAGATCAGTTTAAAAATTGTTGACCGATATTTAGACTTTTTTGGTTATTAGCCTTAAATCTCCAGCGTTGGTCGATATCCATCTGGTTCCTAAAAAAAAAAAAAAAATACATGCAAAGCTTTATATCAACACTTAAACACAAAGAGATAACTGCACAAAACAGCTCTTATAGGTTTGTGGTAAAAAATGGCTTGACTGAGTTTGTAGTAAAGTTAAATGACATAATTTGGGGGAAATAATCCAAATTTGCCCAAAATATCGGCAGAGCTTATCGGTCATGGGTTGCGCTGTATTGTACTCATATCGGACAATCTCTACCAAAATACAGGCTCCTTGAATGGAAGAAACACCATTTGTATCTTTATCAGTCATGCGTAGTGCTGCTGTGAAGGTGTCTTTTTTCCCTTGCTTTGTACTGGTAGTGCAGTTGTCAGCTGCCTGCTCCGATGTGCGCTCCTGTCTGTCTTAGCTTTCTTTGTGTATGTTTACAGTGGCCTCTGATGAAAGGCAGTCCCATACAAAGACTGAAGGATCTGATATCAGCAGACAGGCGGATCACCTAACACAAGACAATCATGGTAGGAGCCCGGGAGCCCTCCTTAAATACACAAGTACAGATAGTGGGCATGCATTTGGCTGATAAGAGCTAGTGGGGTCAGGACCACCGGGATGCAGAGGCTGTGTAGAGCCAGTGATGCCTGAATTGTCGTCTGCAAAAACATGTCACATAGTATTGTAAATGTATGTATTTTTATGATGAGTGAATCACTGTGAATGCTTATCAATAATGCAATTTTTGTTTGTCTTGAAGGAATGAAACTTGCACCATTTGAAGAAGAAGAACTTGTCAAGAAGTGGCTGGAGATTTTGGGACCAAATAATGAAGTTGTTGTAAGTTTGTCAGCCAGTACAAGTGTTTATGTATTTGTATACTTTTATTTGTAGTATATTATACAGTTACATGCATGTTTGATAGTTGTTATTTGTCTTTGTATTACTGCAAGGATTTTCTATTTTAAAGACACATGTAACTTTTCTGGTATAATGGTCTAGCACCTATTCATTTTCATGCTTTTGCTGTGCATGGAAGGGTATTATCTTGTGTAACTTCATGGAGACAGCAGGTGACGCCATCATGCAAAGTTACAGGTCAGATCTGTGGAGTGAGAATTAATTTCAAGGGTTTTTTCAAGCAATTAAAACATTCCAGGCAAAGGGATCAGGTAGCAGACCCTCCACCATAAAAGTTACACATGGCACCTTTAACTGCAACTATATTTTGACCTAAATGAGATCTAATGTGTGTGTGGCAGGTGGCGCAGGTGGAGAAGTTCAGTGAGAGCAGTGGTTTGGGCATCAGTTTGGAGGTGAACTGTGGGCACCATTACATCCGCTCTGTGCTGCCTGAGGGACCCGTGGGCCGCTGTGGCAAACTGTACAGTGGAGATGAGCTGCTCGAGGTACAGAGGCAATGCCATTATAATCAGCCAATACACCTACAGCAGGATAATGAAAAAAAGAGTCTGATTGCAATTTTTCTGACAAGTACTGTGAATAGTGAACTGTGAATAGATTTGCTATATGTGTAGAAAAGAAGGATTCTGTTCAGAGTGCACATTGGAAACAACCCCAGAAGCATTTACATTTGAGAGAAAATTGGAATATGATAATATATTGGAAGACAGAATATTTTGTTCTTTGCAAAGGACACTATCTATTATCTAAGAAAACTGCACTATTTGTGATCTGATAATAGTGATTTTGATTTGATTGCGTTAAATTGTATATCTCTACTCATAGTGATTCATGTTGTCTACTTGATTTAATACAGATTTCCTTTATTATCCCAAAGAAAATTAAGTATCTGTCAATTTAATCCATTGTGGTAGGTCAATGGGATTTCTCTAATTGGCGAATCACACAAAGAAGTGGTGAGGATCCTGAAGGAGCTGCCACTGTGTGTGTACATGACGTGCTGCAGGCCTGCTCCACATCTCCAGACAGACATGGACTCCATCATACCGGAGCCAGAGGATTTGATCACTAAATTTCAGGTACCAATCGGCTAGAAAAGCTTTTATTTGACCTGATTTGATTTTTTAATTATTTTGTAATTTTTGTAATTTATTTTATTTGTATTTTATTTATTTATTTGTATTTTATTTTGATTTATTTTTATTTTTGTATTTATTTTTATGCAAAATTATATTATACCTTGCAACATTTATTTTTTTTTTTTTTTTT
>KN511257.1:29024-60822 GCA_000787155.1 Scartelaos histophorus
GTATATGGACCATGTATGTCAAGCCTTATTGAGACCAGAAGCTGCAGCCAAGAATATTTGTGCTAGATATGAGACATCAAAAGCCCCTTGGATATTGGTTTCATCTCTCCAGCCATTTCTCTGATACTATACCAAAGCATTGCTATCTCTTTTATCTGCTGCCAGAAAGCTGAGCCAAAAGACAACTTCAGTCCAGCAAAATTTGGCTGTGTAAAAGTAAAAGTAAGCCTGATACTGAGATTTCGGACACCTTTTTTCCCAGAAACAAATCGACCTGAATAATGTATTGGGAGCTGAGGAAACAGAAGTGAATACAGTGGAAGTGACACAAGATAATGTGGCAGAGGAAACGATTGGATCTGCTCTGGCCATGTGGGAACTTGAGGTGCAGAATATTGAGCTGGAGAAGGGAGAGGGAGGATTGGGATTCAGCATTTTGGACTACCAGGTGAGTATGGTCAAATGTATTATTTTATTGTAATAGTTAAATTCAGGGACCGTGTACAAATTCATTCATGTGAGAAAAGAAAAGATAATGTGAACTACTACTTTCCATCTGCAGGGCCCCAGGCAGGTGAACACAACTTAAAACTATGTGAAGGGATTTGAATCTTTTTGTGGGCATAGAAACTGAAAATATTTGAGATATTCTGTATTTTTAAAGCATGCATGCCGTTATGAAAACTACTTTTTAGGGAGGACATTTATTTATTAAACTGGCATGCTATTACTGGGGTTTTAAATTACTCTGCAGGTATTTTTTCTAGTACAATTTAGACAGATGTATGTATCTATAATATACGTCCAGGCTTTATTTTCTTTAGATTAAATATGTTAAAAGACAAAGATGATTTATGTTCATAACTTCCATAAATGATTGCTGTATATTTCCCAAAACTAGTAATTTGAAAATACAAAACACATAAAACTTTCTGACATTTGTATTCTTAGATAACCAATACATTATGGTGAGAAACTGTATATAATAAAGGTTAACCATTGTAATTTTAAAGTTTAAACGAATCTAAATATTAGCACATTTTCTTACAGGACCCCATGGATCCCACCAAAACTGTGATTGTAATCCGCTCCCTTGTGCCCGATGGGGTGGCGGAGCAGGATGGCAGGTTATTGCCAGGAGACCGCCTCATGTATGTGAACGCCACTAATCTGGAAAATGCCAGTTTAGAAGATGCTGTCCAGGCCTTAAAGGGAGCTACACTTGGCAAAGTCCAGATCGGAGTCTCCAAACCTCTACCTGTGAGTAACTCTGACAATGCAATTTCAATTTCAGTTTGAATAATTTAACTTAGATGAATTTAGATTAACTTACCTACTCCTGCATTAACTTGAACATATGCCTGTCAGGATAATGATGATATTGTTAGAAAATGAGCTGTAAAGTTGTCAAATGAAACACAAGGCAACACAAAGCAATGCAAATTTATTTGTATAGCACAATTTGTACACAATAAGCACGAAGATAAGATGGATAAGATGGGAAAATGACAGTGTTGCAGTGCAAAGTAGCTAAAGGAAAACATAATTAGCTGCAGGATGGTAAACGGTCACATTTTTCTATAGCGCTTTTCCACCTTCAAGGCACTCAAAGCTCTTTACAACAAGGAACCATTCACCCATTCACACACACATTCATAAACCAATGTACGCTGACACTAGGGCTGAGGTGGGTCAAGTATCTTGCCCAAGGACACAACAGCAGCATTCATCTGTGGTAACTCTAATCACACCTGCCAACCTGTGGGTCTAATAACTATTAGAAAATGTAACAATGAATGTAGCATTCAGAGTAGTTATTTTGCATCTGTGAGTCATAAAGTTATATATTCAACCTTCTGCAGCTCAGATCTTATTGCAATACAGCAACATAATAAGAAGTTCTCCAGTTGTAAAAGGAAAAAGTACAGATTGCTCCATTTATTTTGTACTTACAAGTCAATATAGCAATTATCATGGCAGGCCTACTTAAATATAATGTATGTATTTGTGCTACGCAGTGACTCAGCGAGGCTTTTGAATTATGCCCAGTACCCAGTCATGAGGTCTCAGCTTACACGCGCTTGAATTTTTCATGCAGGGAAAAGAGCGGCGCTACGGTTTAGCATTCCACCCACTGTTCACTGAAAGCAGGAGAGCTACCCAGAATGCACTGTGCCCTTTTGTTTCATATGATTATGTTATTGAATTTTGAAAAGTGCGCAGACCCACTTGTGCATTTAAATACAGTGGGGGCACTTGTCAAAATAGTGTCTGGGATATGTCATGTTTGATAATCAGTCCCTCTACTTATTGTCATATAATTTCGCCTGCATTTTACACCCGTATTGTATCCACTGTTGAATTACTCATCTGGATCTTTTGGGGAGACGATGTTTGCCTTTCTATAGCGCTATAATTCTGCTATGTGGATTTATCTATCGCCACAGCAAGACTTCTATTTTAGAGGTATTTTGTTGTATAGCCTGTCGAAGTTGTGCAAACACTGTGTATTTTATTGCTTTTAGCGTGTCCTTGTGGAGAGAAGTTTTAGTGTTGGTTTTGCTGTTTAAAAAGCAATTCAACATTTTTTTCTAAACTATATTTTTTAATAATCGTGTCGTGTTGTATCCTCATCTGTAGAGGTGCGTTTGGGTTCATGTAAATAGGCGTAATCCTGCATATCAGTGCTCAAATATGTTGCGTTCACATCATAGAATTTAATTGTAGAACATAATTTTAGACATAGGGCAAGAGATTCACTGTTTTAAATGATATTGCTGTCATCATTGCATTGCCATATTAATCTTATGGCTAAGTCTTTTTATCTGATTTTTTTTTTGTTTGAATAATGGGACCCTTTTCTGAAGCTATTGTGAGGAAAATCCCTTTTGTTTATTTATGCTGATAGAGAAGACATTGAACTTTGTACTAGTTTTTATTTCATGTGCCTCAGTGACTAATTACAGAAATATTAACCAAAAATAAGGTCAAATATGGAATCTGACAGAAAAGCAAATTCAGCCATGGGATTTTGACCATGTCCTACAGGTCAATTTTAAACAATAGACTTTTCTGTGTCCCAGCCCATTGCTTCCACTGAGACATATTGCAGGGAGTAGCTCCCGTTTAATACAAACTACTTCACTTTTCAATGCCCTGGCAAATGCAGCCCTAGCACTCAGCCTGTGTCTCTTACATTTCATGTCTAACTTTGAGGTATTTCCAAGACACATAATATTGTCAATAAAATTCATAATTTTCATCAATCAACAATTACTTTCTACTAATCCCATACTAACCTTTCTCTTCCTGATTTGGTCATAACTGATTAACATCATAAAGCTGGAGGCACTGAAAGCTTCTCTCCACTTTCCCCAGGGAATATGTGGATATTCCCACTGCTCTCCATATCCATATGGTCACCAGCAAATTACATCATCATCACGCGCCATCCATTCATTTGACTTCAACAGTATTTTGGTTGAAGAAGGAGAGGAAGAAGGACTGGCTTCTGAGGGCATCCTTTACCGAGCAGAGCCTGCATTGGTTAGTTAGATTTATGGGTGCACTGCATAATGAAGGCATCAACCAGGAATGAACAGATAAGGTTTTGTGTGATCTTGCTGCTATTTGAGATTATAATTGGAGAGTGGATTAAAAACACTTAACACATCCGCCTTTCAGGTTTATTTTTGCACTATTAATGACTCAGACCTCATTTGTTACCAACTGCTAATGCGGGTTTAGTAATGTGTAAAAAGGAGAAAAATAAAGGAGCTGCATTTTTACAACACACTGTATGTCATTTTAAAAATATCAAATAGAAGACAATTATTTTTATTTTTATTATTTTTTTTTAATCACAATATGTTTATTGTTTTCAAAAGAAGACAATTATTTGAGAAATGCACCAGTTTGTGTTGTTTAGCTTTGAACATTTCATTCATGATTTCAATACCACATTTTTTTACTTATTGTACAGATCAAGAACATTTTCAAGGTCCAAATTTGTCTGATTTATGTATTTTTTCAGATATCTG
This sequence comes from Scartelaos histophorus, assembly GCA_000787155.1. Classification (NCBI taxonomy): domain Eukaryota; kingdom Metazoa; phylum Chordata; class Actinopteri; order Gobiiformes; family Gobiidae; genus Scartelaos; species Scartelaos histophorus. Next base: position 33,065 of record KN511257.1, read on the forward strand.
CTAACCTTGAGTTTGATATTGATGTTAGTGCAAGTATATTAGTATCTGGGTGTTAATTGTGACCTACTTTATTATAGTAGATACTCTTTATGTGTGGGTGTGGGAGGTATACTTCAATGTCTGAATGTCTCTGGTGTGAATTAATTTGTATTAGCCATGATTGCTGTCACAAAGCATGCGTCTTTTGTCTCAGATTGACACCAGTGAAGCGGATCTGTCTGATGAAAAAGCGCTGGAGCATACTTACTCCTCTATTGACGATGACACTTTTCAAGCCTCCATGATGGCTCTCCATGGCAGCAGCTGTAGCACTGATCAAGACTTTCTGCAAGCATCTACACCAAAGGTAAGCACAATAAAACAGTATAAATAGAGCTAAATCTCTTCTTTCATTAAAGTGAAATACACATTATGCAAAACCAACTTTAATGAGCTTTTAACCTTATAATAACAATATTCCGTCATGATTAACCTGCTCATAATGTGATAGAGACGTACATGTTTGAATAATGACTTGAGTGCTCTGAAAATAACTGCTTTCACCTACCCCCTATCCCGGCGCACATCCATGTACTTAGCTGAGATTATTTGAGAAATTAAAGAATCCTTCTCAAATGTCATTTAACAAATTTTCTAAAATAAAAACTTGGTGAAATGGATATGGTGAAATGTTACTATGAAGAGTTATACGGTTTATTGATGGTGGCATTTCTAGTATTAAACTGATTCAGATCAATAGTGTATAGTTTTTTAGCTCAAATAAGTATCTAGTAGCCACACTAGTTTGAGTATAAATTAGAATTAGAAATCTGATTTTCAGTGCTTCATAACAACCAATAAAAATCTATTTATATTATAGTTTAATACTAAACAACTGAAAACAGCATGTTATGTCTTTTAAACGAGGCTGCCCTTTGCTGGACTGAGCTATACAGCAGCTAGTCATTACTGCTGCTCAGAGCCAAAATGTCAAGATAAATGTTTTTAATTGAGTAAGAACAATAATGTTTCATGAGGACTTCAGCCTTAGCCACCCCCTGTCCACAGTCTGAGGTTTTATTCTCCAAGAAAAACCAACAATGAGGAACAAAGGGCACGATAACTGTTTTCTTAATAATACTTTGGTGTTTTCATTTTGTCTTAAAGGTCACACTTTCTCCTATTTACAGGATCACACTAAAAAGTACGAATGGCGAAAGGGTGCCCAGTGAAGTAAATAAATAGGAAATATGTGATTTTTAAACAAAAAGGAGGTTGCGGAATGAATTCACTGTACTGTTTACATAGTTTTAAGCAATTCAAAGTATGAAAAATGATAAAATCTGTATTCACTCAGCAATATATTTAGATGCAAAAGTCAGGCATCTTATAGAAACATAGATCACTGCATAATTGAGGAAAGCTTATTCATGCATGCAAACAATTACTCAGCTGGTAGCTGTTAGCAAAAACTAAAATGTCATTTGACATTTAAAAGAGCCAGTAATGAATAATAAGAAAATATTACATTCTGCATTAGTACCATAGATGAATAGCTCTAGGACACTAAAGGATCATTAAAAGAACTCTGATTTAAAGCCGCACTCTGTCACTTTTCTGCTTGTCTCACGGAGATGTTATTGCTTTGCCTGAAGTATTGCATTCAATATGTCTATCTTTCATATATTCAATAACAAGCATTAAAAAATAAATTAAAAATGGTCGCGTCACCATAGAGATGGATCAGTTTAATGCCATTCCAGGCAAAGCAATAACATCTTCAAGTTTATTAGTGCACTTTTTAATGCATTTGTTGGCATGGTTACGATGACTTAAACTTGAATGAACTAAAATGCACAGTAATTGCCTTCCTGTTTTCCTATTTGCTTAAGTACTTACCCCTAGTGCCATTTGCAAAATCAGTCTTGTCCCTATTATCTTATTATGTCCTCCAATTGCACTGGTTAAACAGCAATTCTCTGTTGGCCACTTGTGATAACCCTATGGCCAATTAAAGGGAACAGAACAGAACAGAGGTGTTTTTATAATGGGTGACTGCTTTGTTTTTGCTACAGCTTCCAGCCCACCTCGACTTGTTGGACCCACACTTTGTAACAAGCGGTCTAGAAGATGATATTCCACCTCCTCCTTTCTCCCTGGAAAAGACAGGCACATACAGTCCTCAAAGTTTAAGAAGTAATATAGCTGACTTAAACTCCATCGTGACCAGTTCGGACCAGTATATGGCAACGCACAGCGACAAAGAGAAAACAGTGGACGGCTTGCATTCTTACAGCCCGTTTGCTGAAATGATCCAAAATAGGAACAGTATTGACGAGGAGCGGCCACTTCACTACACAGAGCCTCCCATGGCATTTGCAGATATGGAGGATATGAAGATGTTGTTGAAGGTAAGAATAAAATAAGAAAAACTGCATAAGAGTTCCTTTTACGACATTATGTTGTGTTAGTGTTATATTTTTGTCTGCAAATTAAGAAGAAATCAACAGTAGCTTAAGAGATTTTTTGTTCTTTAAACCATTATATAATCTTGAACTCCTAAAACAAAATTAAAATTAAAACTGCACTGCATATTTTTACATGCACATCATTAACGGTGCATTGAAGGGTCTGTCAAGTTTCACAGTGTGGCATTAAACCTTTCTATCGTCATGGAAACCAGGCCAACTTACAGGTCAGATCTGTGGAGAGACATCCCCGGTCAGTCAGAATGCCTGTTTTTCTAGGTATTTTTGAGCAATAAAACAACATGTAATTGAATAAATGTAAGGTAGAGTTGCTTAATGGCATACTGTGGGATATTCTAAGCAGAGCAATAACGTATCCATAGAAACAAGCAGGTGATGGACCAAAAAAGTTACATAATGCACCTTTAAGACATAATCAAACAAATACGTAAAGAAAATCTGAGCTGTTTTACTGCTACTACTTTTATATTTGCTGTTGGTACAACTACTGTTAGCTACTACCATGAATTCCTTTACAAATAATGGCTTAGAATCACCTTAAGTACTATCCTTTAACTTTATCAGAATCTTGTCTTTTCAGATATTGGATAAAAACATTTTAAGGCTTTAATTATTTACAAATATTTTCACTGTCCATTTGTACTGGCCTTTCTCTGGAGACCCTTGTGGTGTTTTGAATTTGACTTCACATATTTCTCTCTTTCATGAATAACTCTGCTTATATCTCTCCCAAGGACAAGGAAACTGCTGAAAAAGAAACAGCAGATGATGAAGACAAGGAAGCACTGACCTCTGGGAGCCATTTTGAAAGGACCATCACTGTTGTCAAGGGCAATTCCAGCCTGGGTTTGTGTTCATTTCTCTATTTCATTCTGTTTTATACAAGTTAAGCTGTGGGCTGAAAAATTGATTAGTTTTTAGTTATGGTGTAACATTTTATTAAATTCACATTTCAGTAATGTTCTCTTTTTTGCTCTCAAAGAATGTGCGTCTAGTTGGGAAGTATTTATCTGCAAAACCTGGCAGGCAGTTTAGATTTTCTTCATTTAATGGTGCACAATGCAACTTTTTCTGGTGGGGGGTTCACCACTTTCTTGTCGCCATGGAGATGTTAATTGATTTGCCTGGAATGTTCCCCATTATGATCAACCTTCCGCCAGAGAAGTGGCACAGTGCGCATATAACTAACAATACATATACTGACAATATAATTCAAGTTTAAATAAAAATAAAAAAATGGCTCATTATTTGTTATGAGTTGCTGTATAAAGAAGTGGACTAAAGCCGGGCATAAACTGTGCGATTTTTGGTCCGTTTTGACCAGATTTTTCACTCGTGCAACTGATTTTGGGATCGTGTTTTGGCTTAATCTTGTGTCATGATTCGTGTAGCATACATGGTGCAGCATGAACCGATTAATACCTAACTACCAGCTCCCAATCGCCAATTGTAGAATATCAAACCTGTGTGAAATCCAGTCGCTTCTCAGGAGGGTTTTGCACTGTTTAAGTACTTTGTATAGTGTGAGAGCATCAATCGTGAGCTGTGAACTTTTAAACTCTGCAATTTGGTCGTACAGTTTGAGCTGGGGCTGATTGAAATGACACAGTATATGCCCGGCTTAAGGGAGTGTGATGCCACCCATAGTGTTTGTCCAATGAAGCTCATAAGGCTAGAAAAATAAAAACACCAGGATCAACATTTTAAAATCAAAATGGCAAAGCTCACATCAGCAGTTACATGTAAAGTCAAGTGGGTGATCATGAGTCGCTGGAACTGGAATCGCTCCAATACAGCTGGACCACTTAGCGGGTTAGCTATGTCCATATACAGCATATATACGGTCTATGATTCAAATGCAATGTCTTACATTCTAGTTTTCTATACAAGAGCATTTATTTTGAAATCTCATTCATCTCTTTGTGCCTAATCTTGCCTAGGGATGACAGTCAGCGCTATGAAGGATGGTCTGGGAATGCTGGTGCGCAGTATCATTCACGGCGGCTCCATTAGCCGCGATGGGCGTTTGGGCGTCGGTGACCTCATCCTCGCCATCAACGGAGAACCCACAACCAATCTCACCAACGCCCAGGCCCGCGCCATGCTCCGAAGGCACTCTCTGATTGGTCCAGACATGGGGTAAGGCAGGATGACCAGATAATGGTGGTTAAGAGATACATTTCCCAACGCCGTAATGTTATGATGATTAAAGTATTTTGATTGCACATTCTAATGACTAACTTCAACTCATTTAGTGAGAAGATCTAGCAGGAATCATATAACAGTGATCATGCTCGAAATGTTATAATGCTTCTATAATAGAGCAAAATAGTTTTCAAATTAGTCTGCTCTACTTGTAGATCTCTCTGGCTTAATTCATCATCATTCTTTGCCAGATTCCAGTATTGGGATAAAATTAGATATATCACAGTTAATCTATTGTAAGCAACAAGAAGGAACACATATAGAAACACATACAACATTTTTGGTCTTAGTCACAGTTATTGCTCACTAGTAAACTAAAGATACATTGATATTGCTTTTGATAATACATTTTTCCTAGATGAATATGATTTTATATAAGGCAAAATGTCTAAATTAAATATAATAACATTTCAAAGTTACATTGGTTTTGTAGGGAGGGATTTCACTTGACTTATTTGAATGCGGTGTTTTCAAATTGTGCTTGCTGTGAACTAAGCCGGGCAGTTTGTTAGCTTTGGTGCATAAAAAGGCAAATCTTCACATTCTAGATCTGCTTGTGCACCCGAGGACGATCTGTGCCCATTTTATGTGTGAGTATGACTAACTTACACGCTGGTGGTCATCTGGCCTACATTTCCATTTCCATTGTCTTGTACGTCTTTGACCGGTGGCTGGGCTTATGCAGTCTACACCCTTAGATTTATCCAGAATATGTTCAGTTGGCAGGGCAGATGTAAAATGTGGCTATATTCATATTTATAATACTGTGCAAAAAACAAGTTTTGATGAAAAACGAAGTCAAGGTCACTGTTAAGTTCAGTTTGAAATATCAAACTGTACACACACGCTCTATTTCACTCCAAGTTGAGCTCTGATTCTGTCCTTTTTATCTCTGGTTTAGTCCTGGTTTAGTAATGGGTTTAGTCAAATATCTGCGGTGCTTCTGTGGTGCCTTGAATGATAAATAACAGCTTTAACAACACATACACATTTGGATTATTTTTGTTTTATTTAATATTTGTTAAAAGGAACTAAATGCTGCTTTCAGTCTCAGCAAATACTTAAACCACTGTATCGAAATCAGTATTGGAAGGCATCCCTAGTTTAGTTTAGTTTAGTTTAGTTTTTGTACTGGTTTAGTCCTAGTTTAGTCCTAGCTCTGTTCTGGTTCTGAGTTTATTTAGTCCCAATTAAGCCCTCTTTTTCTTGAATATACATTTCCCTTGCTTTTGCACAGAACTGTAAATGTTTTAAAGAGATATTCTGTCATTTTTCTGGATAAATCGTGACTGCACACTCCTGTCGCATCTGTTCTCTCCTGCATCACACAGCACTTCTAACATCGGTGTTTGTAGGTCCTGGTTCTAACACACACTTTTCTGACTCATTTCTCTGTTGCTCACTGCATGTTGTTGTTGTTCCTAATGGGGCGCCTCATCTGCTTCATTATTTCTCTGGGATTCATTCTCCCTCTCCGTTCGCATGCTGCTGTCTTTCCAAACCAAATCAACCCATCTGCCGGAGGATCTGTCAGCAGCAGCGCCGCGCCCATGTGTTAATGTGCCCTTCGCAATCGGCTTTACTGTGAAACGGCTCGGAAATCAGAATCTGGTGTCTAGATTTGGTGCCACTCAAGACAGAAATGAGGGAAAGGGACCTATCATAGGAACATAGTGAAAAATTGTTGAATCGTGAATAGAATAGAATGAATTTTGTGCAGTTATAAGGCAAAATTGCTAAATAGTGCTTTGACCTATATACTTTTATATACCTATACCTATACCTATATACCTTATACTTATTGCATTGGGAAGGGCATCTGGTATAAACTCTTACCCCGAGTATAGTGTATAATATTTAGACTATAGAATACTGTTTCCCGATCTATGTTATAATGTTGTTTCCCCATCACAAACATACTTAGATTTGTGTTTTGTTTTATTCACACATGTTCTATTCCACCTTGTGATCTGGGTAATTTTACACCTGTAATTGCAAACCTCTCTTGAAGAAAGGGTAAAAGGAAGCTCTTAACTTAAGAACTACTGCTTTATGACATAGTGACACAGTGTGGAATAGAGCATCTTGTGCTTTGGTGTTGTAGACAGACTAATTGTAATGGATTACTTAAACATGTGCAAATGAAACAAAACACAACTCCAGGGACGTGTTTGACGAGGTAACAGCATAACATGGCTCAGGGTCTATTTTGCGTAATTTATGAGATAAAAAATATCTTTTTTTATTTTAGTTAGCTTGAATCTTTAAGGTTTATAGTACCAAGGGCACATTAAACAGTGAAGTTGCGATTGATGTTAGAAAAACAGATGGAAGAGTAATGTGTGAACATATTATAACACTGTTTTACCTGGTTTCCAGCATCACGTATGTCCCAGCTGAGTATTTAGAGGAGTACAAGGCCAGTCTAGAACAGACTAAAGACGCTCCCCTGTCTGAGGACATCCCTCCCCCTCCTTCAAGGCAAGGCTCCATTTTCACCATTTTGCAGATTTCCTGAAACAAAAATGTATATTTTAATATGACTGTTCAATTTCAGAAGTGTTCCTAATCTGCCCGAGCGTGAGGATGGAGAGGGAGAGGAGAGTGCATACTGCAACTGGAATCAACCGAGGAAGTAAGAGAGCATCAATCTCATAAGGCAGCTCTGATAAATATAATAGAATTCACTAAAGTATGTCAAAAGTACTCAATAGAAACCTTTTCCACAGCAACAAGATATTCTTAGCAGTAAACAAACTTGTATTTGATTATTTGACTACATGTCTCACTAATAGTAATTTAAATATGCATGCATGCATGTATGTATGTGAGATATGCAGAGAAAATAATATTTTGTAGGTTAATTACAATTACAACATTTTTTATGATCATTGTTCCTTCTGCAGAGAACTGTTTCTTCTACACATATATTTAAAGTGCACATTAACCTAACTTTAGCCTATATTTTACAAGGTATGTTAATGGCTCTGACCAATCTTGTAATTTTAGTATTTTAAAATGAACTAATGTTAAAAAAAAAAATCTAATCTAATACATTCCCCCTGATATCTGACAGTTTAGTTTTATATCAGCACTTGTAGCTGCTTTAAGTGTAAACAAACATGTCTGACATTTGTCCATCCCCCAGAGTGGAGCTTTATCGAGCAGCAGGAAAGTCCCTGGGGATCAGTATTGTCGGGGGCCGCGGGATGGGCAGCCGCTTTAGCAATGGAGAAGTGATGAGGGGCATTTTCATCAAACACATCCTGGAGGACAGCCCCGCTGGCCAGAACGGGACACTGAAAACCGGAGACAGGATCGTCGAGGTGAGGAGGGAGCTTTTAAGGACAGTTGCACCAGACTGAATATATTGCCTGGTAAGAGTAAGAGTTTAGTGGACTTGAACAAAACTCATGTGGGGTTTTTCAGGTGGATGGAGTGGACCTGAGGGATGCGAGTCACGAGGAGGCGGTGGAGGCCATACGCAGAGCAGGAAATCCAGTCTGCTTTGTGGTCCAAAGCTTCATCAACAGGCCCAGGGTAAAACTCAATGACTATTTCAAACTAAACCAGTATATATTTTGATAGAACAGATTTCATACATTTAAATGAAGGGAGGCTACAGGAAAAACATTTGGGGTAATTTTGGTGTCAAAATATAGCCTTTATATCAGGAAACAACACAATCTATAATCTCACTGAATCAACTGTTATCCATAAATGTATATTTGATCTAAAAAGTGTATTTTTTCACAAAATGGATATTTCTTACCTAGTGTAAAATATTGCATTAGAAATGTATATAATCTAAAAGTTATTTTCCTATTCGCCTACAGTGATTTGTCTTAATTTTTGATTTTTTAACAGATTCCTGTCATAATATAAGATTATAGATTATAGATAAAGATATTTTGCATTTGACCAGTTTTAGTAAGGCTACATTCTAAATCAGGACAAACTTAGCTAAAACCTGGGTCAAAATAGAATGAGTCAGTATAACTTTGAATGCTCATACTTCTCTTTTGTATCCTGTAACCTGTAAAACGTTTAGAAATTAGTTTAAAACAGTTGGTGAATCTACAACTTGTAATTTTGAATAAAATTAAGCAAAAAGATCCCACACATTTTTACAAATCTTAATCCTGATTATACAACGATTTTGTTAACTTATCTTTAACATTACTCGGTCATGTGGCTTCAAAATCCCTGTGCTTCTCCACACTGCCGTCTCAGCCTGAGTCAGTATATAGGCCAACTCCGTCGTCTGCTGTAGAAAAACACACCTCTGCTCTCACATGCATGCCACATCGCACATGTCAGGTAATCTGTCTTTCCCCCGTTTTGGTCTCTTTATTTCTGTTACATCAGCTATCCATCACACCTAATCTTTTTTGCATTATCTGGCTCCCCTCCCTCCGTTTTTCCGCCTTTCCATTCTTTCTCTATCTGCTTTTAAAGTGCTCCTTTGACTTTGAAATAAAGACAAAATGGAATTGGAGATTTCCTTCTGGGAGTTAAAATCCGGTAGGTTATTTTGTATCCCGACATTTCTATTCTGCTTTCTGCCAGAGAGGAAGTCAGTGGTGATCCATTTTGTCAAGAAAGTCTTTTCTCTTACTTTATAATGTTGACATTCACATATTGAAAGCCTCTTCAACACAACGCTTGACTAAAACAGCTTGTCTATTCACTTTGATTGACTCAACTCAAAGCAGCAGTTTAGTCCGATGATGATACACCGATCAAGGAGAACATTAAGATCACTGGTCTTCAGTGCAAGTGGAAACAAACAGCTACTCTGGAATCTTAAATGTCCCATATTGCCCAAAATTTACTTCAATCCATGTTAGAATGTTAGTTGTGTTTTGTTTTTCATGCACACATGTTTGATTAATTCTGGGTTATTAATCTGTCTACATCTCTAAAGCTCAAAATGCTCCGTCCCAACTTGTCATGTGGTGAAGTGGTGGTTTTCCAGTTAACAGCTCCTTTAGTTCAATAGAGCTTAACTATTCTGGGGGTGCAATTATCCTCATGAGTCTGGTGACATTGTACAGTTTGTATGAATGAAACAAAACACAACTCCTGGTGCATTGCATAACTTTTTGTCTCTATGTAGATGCCACTCCTTTGCCTTATATGTTCCACTCAACAAATATATTTCGCATTTATTTGCAGATGTTTTTGATGCTCAGAAATACCGGTTCACGCTCCACAGATCTGGCCTGGTGAGATTACCTGCTTGTTTCTGTGGCAATATACATACGTTTAATGCAATACTTTGTAATATATAAGTCAAAAAATCGCATATACATAGAGACAAGTCAGTGGTGCACTCTCCACTACATCTTTTAAGAGTATAGGATATTTTTTACCACATATACTTTTCACTACTACTCTGAACTTTCGTTTTTCACTTGAGTGACTTATGAAACTTGCAATTTGATCTTAGTGATATAGTGTCAGTTTTGCCAGTTTTTGACACAATAACTTAAAATAAAATAAGTTGAAGTACATAAAAATAAAATGTTTAGTAAGAGGTTATGTTGAACTACTCTGTGTTCATTCACCTGTGAGTGGTCATAATGTTTTGCTTGATTTGTGTATCTGCTATAGCGGTTACTGACTCTTTTTATATTATAGCCACTGCGGGACAGTTACAGAGCTTAATAGACTATCTTCCCTTCAGTTTCAAATCCTTCCCTTGCAAGCAGTACATAATCTCAGAGAAGCCCGGAGGTATCTTTGGAACATTTTGTTAAATTGTTTCTGAGAATGAGGCTCTCCTTACATTTTCTAACAGAGAAATACTCATCCTCAAGGAACAGTTTGCGTTAATGCTCTCATTTGAATAAAACCTTAGGAGTTCTTACCCACTTTTTCCTCCCAGATACTAGATCCTGATTCAATTTTGTCTCAAGGCTTCAAATGTCTCTGAATGTCTGCCATATTGCTCCTGTTTGTGCTTTTAGAAGCCGGCCCTGCCCTTTCCACTGTCCCGTAGCCAGCGTGGGTCAACTCTTTGCTCCACTAGTCAAAGCTCCATAACACCTGCTCCTCCCCAGGTTAGACCCTCCCTCTGACACTGTGGGCTGTTTTGGTGTCTCTTTTGTACCCTCTTTTGCATAATATTTCCTTTCCAGCACTAAATGTGACGAGAGTTTACATTCAGCAGGCTCTAACAAACGTGCAAAGTCAAATGCTAAATGTAAAATAACTAAAAACATTTGATTAACAGGAAATTGTCCAAATTATTTCCCTTGTGTCTCAATAAAGTTTGTCTAATTCTAAGTATCTAAGCCTAAGGTGCAATGTGTAACTTTTCTAATGTTGGGTCCACCACCGATACAGTATTGAATTGTACTGAATCTAACCTCTATTTCATGATTGGTGGTTTTATTGATCAAAATACTCACTCTGAATTTCATCACCTGTTCACAGATTTGAACTATTAACTGGCACATGACGTCGCCTCATTGTCTCCATGGAGAAAGATGCGTTTCATGTCATACTGCGGGATATTTTTGGCAACCACATCTCCCTTGAAAGCACAAGTTGCCAGACCCTCCATTAGAAAAGTTAAAGAACGCACCTTTAAATGATTCCACATTGGTCAAAATCATCGCACTATTACCTATTATGTTATAGATTATCAGTATATGTATGTGCAAATTAAATGAGCGCATACTGTGCTACACTTCTTTGTAGTTAACACAGTTGTAACAGTCAGAATTATATTGCTGATTAATCCAACATAAGAAACCAGAATCACATGTTTTGCAATAAATCACGGCTGCTCGACTCTTGAAAATCTTGAGCCTTGATGTGACCTACTTGCATTTGCATATATAGTACATATTTATACACATTATTTATATATTCCTATTTTAGGCTCATAGCTCCTCTGTTACCACATTGTCCTTGTATTTTTGTCCTGTCCTTCTCTGGCCCAGTATTGCATAAAGCTGATATTTCTAGTGCTTTGTACTAACTTCTCTCAGGATTTTACCCATTTGTCTGTACCCCAAGTTTGTGTCTGCCAGTGCAAGAGAAGACAACTTGATAAGACCATTGCAATTATGTGAACAACTAAAGACCGCAGTATCATTTTTCACAATCCCAGCCTTTCTGGCAAAACCTTTTAAGTTCGATCACTGCCTTGAAATGGACAATCTTGGAAAGACATAAGAGAGCGTATAAGCCTTTTACTTGATTTTTCAATATTTTGGCTTGTGTTAGAGCATCTATCAAACTTCAACTTTCTCTCTCCAAAGAACTGTAAGCAAACAAGATTTTTTTTTGTATTGAAACAGATGGGATTGTGTGTTTCGCTATAGAAGTTTCTTTCAAAGCTTTTTGTATAGACTTGTATATTCATATTTATGAGACTGCGGCCACAATATGCTGCAGGAGGCTTCAATGCGTGCTGACATTGAAGTTTATAATATAAATCAGCTCCCTCTAATTTCAGATATCAGTGTCTTTTTTATAGAAAATATATTTACCTTGACGTCTATCTTGTAGTCACTGATAGCAGATACTGGCGAGGACCGAGCTGTAGCTGTAACAAGGGACGGCAAGACCAAGGTCAGTATTTTCAATTATACATCTGGCATTGAATATTTATTATTATGTCCATTTTTGTAGTTTGAATCAAAATGTTCTCTTTGAGCAGAGTTCTCTAGGTGATGTGAAGCTTCAACTTTACAGCATTTACAACATATTATTGGAAAAATACACAAAAATGAAAGTAATACACATTTTTAAAGGTGCACTGTCGCATTTTGGAGGGGGTCTGACACCTACTTGTCTCTTTGGATGTTATTGCTTTGCCTGGAATGTTTCATAGTCTATATAAATGTGTATCTTTTTGCATTTATACAGTTAAACATGCACATTTTTATAGCTCAGAAACACCTTAAAAACTTTGAACGGTGTTGCTTCTCCACAGATCTGACCTGTAATTTGGTCTAATCATGTCACTTATTTGTCTCTACAAAGATACATATGTTTGGAATATATTTGGCAAAACCATAACCTTTCCATAGAGACAAGCAGGTGGCAGACCCTCAACAGAAAAGTTACCTACAAACCTTTAGGCCACCATGCCCTACAGGAGAATTTTCCCCTTTTTGACTGCGATTTCTTCTCCCCGAGTTTGTGGAGGCGTGACCCAACTTTTTGTCTTTGTGTGCAATTTTGAAGCCGCTGTGCTTCTCATGTGCAGTGTCAGTGTCAGATCGTAACCACCAAATTTCAGCAGCGCTACAGTAACAGCCATTAAACAGAGAGTCGGGGCAAAGGAGTGATGCAAAATACAAACTCGGGATATAGAGAAAATAAAGACTTTATTACTCACCTCTCTAAAGTGATAAAGTGTGGTGTAAAATAGTTCCTCACGTGTGTCTGTTTACACCCATACAGCGCAATCGAGGTGAAGCTGCAGATTAGCGATATTTACTCTACTTCCTGTGGACTTTATCTTTAATGCTTTAAAAATCATGTATCTGAAGTATTGCACCATATTTCACAAATAATATTAACACAGTTTTGACTTGTATCTAATGTAGAAGTGCAGCTCTGACCTTTTGAACATAAGAGTCTCAAAGCAAGTGGTTTTACCTTGGTCAGGAAACAGACACGATCACGCTCACTATTTTATATCCTGTGGTCCGCAGACATTTCCCGCTGCAGTGTTTGCAATTTGAGAGTTTAAGTCTCATAAGATTCTCCTCAAGTCTGTGTTTTGTGCTATTTGTCGCACGATTAAAAATTGTTTAAGACTGAAAATTCCTGTAGTGTGTGGCGGCATTTATGCCTTGATGTTTTATTAAATACATAAATAAATAAAACAAACAAAACAGCAAACTGACTGCAGAAAGTTAAACACTTTATATAACATTTGTGCAGCAACAACTAAATAACTTCCACCTCTCACATAAACTTTTGTGCTATTGTCTAAAATTGTCACTGTTTGTCTCTTCTCTGTAGGGAGGTGACAGTCAATGTAGACTTTTCCTCCGCCTCTCCCCAACTAACCCTTTCATTCCTACCCCATTTAAGGTTTGTGCGTCTGGGTTGTGTCCTCTTTATTTCTCATTGTGCATATGCATGTAGCAGTGGCACATGCATAAACAGCTATACGTTCTAACCTCAATTATATGTAACTGTGTTTGTGGAATCATTGTCTTTCTTGCTGCCAACTTGCTTTGCTTTGCTCAAACTATTGCAAAAATTGTAACATCAATAATAATTCAAAGGTGTAAAATCCGCCAGGTAAGTTTCTCTAATGGATTCAGAAAATAATGACTCCGTTATCTATGCCAAGTGGTTTTGTATGTTTGTTGGATGGTTGTTTTTGTGGATTGTTTCTTGTTCAATCAAACAATTTGGCAAGATAACTCACAATCTCATGAAATAGAACTCAAATGTCAAAAATAACTGCGTGAATCTGCATAATTATGGACATTCTGAAGCAAAAAGATAATTAACCAGAAAGACACCTGTAAATTCAACCGTAATACATCTAATTATGTTATTTTCAGTGTAAGATGTATCCCATTGGCCTGTTAGGATAATTACTACACAATGAGATTTGAGCTGTAGGAGGTTAAATTATGAACTTCTATGAGTGATTATACACAAACAAAGTACTCTTATTGCTGTTATTATGATATTTTTATTGTCTATTTTTTATCACAATATTGATACTAGCACATCAAATTTTGTTATCAGTATCTAGTATCCCATTATTCATGCTATAGGGGGAATATATCAGGGCCTCTATTACACTATTTTCTAATCCATGTGTCCTCATCTCAAACACATCTGGAGTTTTGTTTCATTCACATGTTTAACATAAAAAACCCTGCACATTTTGGCCGAGTTCTTCTCTCAAACAGAAAACACGCGGTTCCACCATCTGATGTCATATGGTAATACAAAAAATGCTCCACTGCGTTTTTGTCATGACATCACAAGGTGGAACAGAGCATTTTGGGCTTTGGAGATGTAGACAGACTGATAATAAAGGGTTATGCAAATATGTGTGAATGCAACAAAACACAACTCCAGGTTTTGATGAGGGAACAGCTTTATAATATGTCTTAAAAATCACAAAAATTAATTTAGTGTAATATAGGAGCTTTTAATAAAAAGATCCAGTGCCTTTGCAGAGGTTTGCGCTAACAAAGTGCTTCTAGTTTAAAGCATGTAGCTCCAGTGCTAATGCTGATTCATATGATGTGATTCATATGGCATTAAATCGCTTCTAACATTTACCAAACCATTTGTTGTTTGTTCATTTGGTAAATGTGAATTGTCCAGATGACAGCAGTGTAGTGGCTAATTATTTAAACTCCTGATTCCACAACAGTTTAAAGAGGCTACAGTTGTTTTGTTTTTTGTATACAAACTCTGCTTTTACCTCTGACTAATAACATATTGTGACTCCATCTGCAACAGCCAGTGAAGCGTGAGAAAGTCAAGACATCCCCCAGCAGCTCGGTGCAGCTCCTGCCGGTGGTGCCCCATGTGGGAGAGACAGACACAGACGCCCTGACAGAGCCTCCCCCCACAGCCGAGGAGGAGGAGGGAAGGGAGGAAGAGGAGGAAGAGGATGAGTTTGGATACAGCTGGAGTAAGTGACAATGCTAGAAGAGCCTGCTTTATGTTTAAATGTGATAAGATAAACTAAACACAACTGCTTTTCCACTACTTTGCCACTAGAGGTTCTCCAAGTTTCTTGTTTGCCAGCTCAAAACCCAAAGCATCTAATTCTATATATGTATTGCTTATCTTCTCTGGAGTATAGTTTTTTATTATTCAGTTGGTACATTTGGCTTGTTGCTTTGTTGCATTTTTCTATAAAAGAAAATCAGGGACAATTATCTTGCAAATATGAGCTCCCAGCCCTCATTATGCTGTTTTCTGATTTATGTTATAATGCTATTTTCTCGTGAAACAATATACCCGGGGTTGTGTTTTTTTCTATCCAAACATGTCTAACATTGAACTCAACCTTGTGATGTCATGTGGTAATTCAAGACGTTCTCTGCAATATTTTTAAACTCCATTAACTCCACACTACAAACATACATTACTAGAATCATTTGGATAATTTCAGCCCTGGAATTGCCAATCTTCTGAACTAAAAGTAAGAGGTAGCTATTAACTTGAAAACTACCACTTCATGATATCAAAGTGGCGTAGAGCAGGTGTCTCCAACCTTTTTCCTCCGGTGAGCTATCTTTACAAAACAAAAATGCCAGCGAAATACTCACTGCGTATTGAGTCTGCAGTTTTATAAAAGCCACAGCCTTAGATGGGGGCAGGTTAATGCTTATGAAACAATTGTCTGTTTATTAGTGCAGCAAGTGAGTCATCAAAATGAATCAATTTACAATGGTAATAGGAATTTAATTAATCAAATTTGAGTTATTCAGCATAATATGTATAACTCAGAAATCCCTTGGTGAAGAGGGTGGAGAGTTACTGTTTGAGCCCCCTGGTATTGAGCATTTTCAGGTTTGGAGGATTACTAAACATGGAATAATGAAACAAAACACAACTCCAGGTATTTTTTGATGAGGTATAACATGGCTAAAAGCACACAAGAATCCAATTTGTGTGATATATAACCTTTAACAAATAAGAGTTATACTAGTTGCAGGATCAGGACCAGGATAAGTTAACACACAGTAACTTAATTCCCTTTACATTAGTACTGTAATTGGATGACTTCTTCTGTCACTAAAAGAAAAGTGAATCATCTTCTTTGAGTGGCTACATCTCAGCAAAACCTGAAGGACCCGATGTTCCAATTAATGTGTTAGCAGCCTGCAGGCGAAGTAAAGCAGACTGTCCAACTCACTCACGGCGTCAAGGAGAGCGGGTCACATTCACTCACATACAACTCAGGCAACCGGCAGAAAGGACAGACTTCCAACCACTGCTTCTCCTCTCGGGATTATAGTCAATGTACTCGGAGTGTGTGTTGGGAATAAGATTGATGAGGTTGGAGCGGAGGAGGTGAGTTGTGGAGATTACTAAAGGACTGATGGTTCAACAGTGGCAGGCAGCCCAGAACAACAGACGCTCATTGGTCTGAACCCTGGCTATCTAACACACCAGAGACAGCACAGGAGCAGCGAGAAAGACAAAAAAAGTGGGATTGGGTGAATGGAGGGATAAGAATAGAGACAAGATTGAAAGAGAGAGACAAAAGGTTAGCGTTAAAACAAAGTTAGCGGTGTGACATTTCAAACTTTCACTTTTTGTCGTATAACTCACGGAAAAGAGATGCAATCAGAGGGCTCGCTTTATCCTGGGACGGGGAAGATAACTGAAAAATGACAATGCACTTTTGAGATTATTTAAAAGTTTGCATTGGTTTAAAAAACGACAGAACAATTTTGAAGGACTTTTGAAAGTGGTTTTCTCAAATAAGATATATAATTTAGATATTCGCTTCAAAATTAAAATGTATTTCACCGTTGATTTGATGGATTTCCAGGTGCATTAACTGCTAAACTAATACAAAAATGACATGCATTGCAGAATGTTTAAGATATTTTATTTTTAGAGAACATTATAATCTTTCCAATTTGATAACTTGAAATTTAGTAATCTCAAAGTTTAATTAAGGGGTTTGTCATCTAGTCATGCACCATTAAAGCAAAATAAGTGTTCAAAAGTCCTTAAAATTAGGCCTATAAACAGGAAGATGAAATTCATGTATTTTATGTAGAATACCAGGATGTAAAGCAATGCATAGTTAACTAAAAAGTTCAGCAAGAAAAGTCACATTGGCTTTGAGACAGAGTTGGCACGGGTTCGCAGTATTGTCAGCTTACATCTGTTTATCCTGGCTTCCCCTGTCTCTTTTAGAGAACATAATCCAGCGCTATGGCAGCCTCCCAGGGGTCCTCCACATGATCGAGCTGGAGAAAGGCCGAACGGGGCTGGGTCTGAGCCTGGCGGGGAACAGGGACCGTACCCGCATGAGTGTGTTTGTGGTGGGGATAGAGCCCAGCGGAGCAGCCGGCAGGGACGGACGACTGATGGTGGGAGATGAGCTGCTGGAGGTGTGCTGACATCTGAATACTATGTAGAAATAGTTATAGAAATAAAGCAGTTTGATTAGACTTTTTTCATCGTTAATATAGCTTTAGGACAAGATCTAGTGCCACAGGATCTTGAGAAATAAAATAGTCAGAAAATAAGTTAATGATGTGTTTTTGTTTGGAGTTTGTTTGGACTTACGGACTTACGTGTCAGTGTGTTACATCTCTTACAGTTCCATAAAGCAGTACTATGCAGAATATAATATTATATAAATATTAATAAAAAATAATGAGACAAATATTGTAAACTGAAATGCACACTCATCTTGTGAATCTTGTCCCACCCCTAGTTTAAAGGAGTATAAAACTAGTAAAAAAAAATAAATAAATAAAATTAAAAGAAACTACAATTAATTTGTGTTGGAAATAAAATAATGAAATAGTTGTCTTAAAATGTGTTTATGTATAGTTTTGATATTCGTATTGACTATCATGCCAATTTTAGCATCAGTTTCAGAGACGTTCAGATGTAAGAGTAGCCTGTTTATTTAATAAAATTGTCATTCAGTATATGCGTGCCTGTTTTTAGATTTCATTTAGCATTCACTAATTTGCATTTTGAATTTCTTTAAACAATGATACAGCACAATTTATTCCGCTAAACAGACTAAATTAGACATGTCTTCTCGGTTTTTCTTTCCAGATAAACGGGCAGGTCCTGTATGGCCACAGTCACCAGAACGCTTCCTCCATTATCAAGAGCTCTCCTTCAAAAGTCAAGATCATTTTTATCAGGTAAAGCATCACAAGCATCTGGGCTCAGCACTGTCTCAACTCTATTTTAAAATAATCACTTATAAAATGACAAATAAATAAGCTATGATAGAAGCAGCTTTTTATTTGAACTCTTTTTATATTTTTGCGTGAGTTGTCTTGCATGATCGGAACCACCAGATGGAGCCATTGTAACGTCAAAGAAACCTAAATGGTTATCGTTGAAACTGTGCTGGAGATCTAAAGAACTGTTTGTCAAATTTGCATACATTCAAAGAAGTGTCATTTATTCACAGAATTTAATTAAAGTGTTACCTATACTTGTATTACCTTGTGATGAAAAGACATTCATTATCACATTTGTACTTTAAGATATCTGTAGTTATCTTTAATCCATTTCTAAGCTATCGATGACATATTCTCACTTGTTGACCTTGTGCTTAACTCCCATCCCTGGCTTGAATCCTTCTAACAACACTATGATTATTGAATATAAATCTCTTTTGGTGGAAACAGAGCGACAATTAAGCTGAGTTATGACTGTGGTACAGGAACACAGAGGCGCTGCACCAGATGGCTGTGGGACCAGTGAGAGACAGTGAGGAAGACACAGTGGAGCCCCAAAATGAGGTACTACACACCAATGCATACAGGTGATGGCTTAGAAAATGACCAGAAAACTGTTCAGCTATTTTAAGAACATACTAAGGTGGGGGTGTTTGGAGCCAATTTGAGCATTTCCTACTAGAACATTACTACTGCTAGTTGTAATTTTACTACTACTGTTGCTAATTCTGCTGCTTGATGCATGAATTTTACTACTACCGTATTTTTCGGACTAAGGCGCATCTAAAATCATGACATTTTCTTAAAAATCAACAGTGGCCTTATAATCCAGTGGCCTTATGTATGACCTTTGGTTGTGTTTAACCTCCAACCGATTTGATGTTGTCCACATTAGTCTAATAACGTATTAAAGGGCGAGTCAGGAGGAGTAATATGTTGGCGACATATAGGGCGACTGTGCAACATACCGGTAGTTCTGCCGTGTGCTGTACAAGGACCCAAAATGCCACGATTACCATGCAGATTTCAGGTTTTGTATTTTAGTGTTAAAACTGAACAATGTTGAGAGGGATCCGGGCATGTTTGATGCCCAAATCACCAACTGTTAAACTTGTATTTTTGTGTTAGTTACAACTGAGAGTTATTGTAAATGACCTGAATAAAGTTCGATTTATCCGACACGCGTTTTGTTTCGCTTATAATCGCGCCCTATAATCCGATGCTCCTTATGTGTGGACAATGACACAACTGACATATTATTTGATACTGTGCCTTATAATCCGGTGCGTTTTATAGCCCGAAAAATACGGTACTATCTCTAATTCCTCTAATTCTTCTATTACTACCACTACTACTTCTAGGCAATTAGGCAACCATATCTCCTTTGTGTATATCTTTGTTTTACGTGTATATTCCTACTGATAAATAAATGACTTAGTGGTTATGAAAAGGACAGTGCGCATTAAAAACAAGTGACATACCCCTGTAAATATGCAGGGCTGTTGCCAAAGCTAATTTCAAACCTTAACCCTGCTGCAGTAAAAGGTCTTACACTTGTCTGTATGCATGTTGCCATTTAAGTCAACTTCCTAATAACAGTTTGCGTAGCCCGGGGCCAGCTCTCTGAACGGTCTAAACCCACAAACACCGGTGTAGACATTCACGAGTAGGTTGTTATTTACCTCCCCCTGCTTCATTACAGGTCGAAATCACAGCCACTAACGGTGACATCATCCCCTCAAAGGTGAGTCATATTGCCATAAGCGTGCGCACAGCTAAGCACTTCACTGTAGCTTGTAGTCACTTGAAACCAAAATGGAGACGACAATAATAAAGAATGACGGCTGAAAAGAACACTCAAGAATGACAAGTTGACAAAACAGAAAAAGAGGACAGGAAATAGCCATAAAAAGAAAGTAAACAAAGTATGGAGTGAACAGAAAAGAACAAAAAGGTCTCGTTTATACAAGTGGTTTTCAAAATGTGGGGAAAGTGCAGATGGTAGACAATTTTTTGAAGGTTAAATTATACGCTTTGGGAACGGTATTTCTGGTACAGTCCTGGTATAACCCTGGTTTAGTCTAAGCTTGACATTCAGTTTCAGATTTATCGCTACAAAACAAGGCTGCAACAATGAACTGAAATGATTAATCAACTATCACAATATTAATCGTTATTTATTCGTTAATTTGGACTATACAGGCACAAGCATGTAGAATTAATATAAACTGGCTATAAAAAGTTAACTTTAGCTTACTTCAAAATGGAAAAAGTAGGAAAAAACGTAGGAAAATTTTTATCCACGATAACCATCAATTTAAATAAATCATTTGAGCCCCAAATATGAATGACTAAAAAGCATGGAAAGCTAATATTCCTGGAAAGCCCCTTTTGGGATGGTGCATATGGTAGAAGAAGCACCAGGGACGGGCATTTAAATAGAGAAACATCTGTGCAGCTCCCTAATTCAAACACACCAGTCCTCCATGTTTTATCTTTAAACAGAAATGGGAAATGAAGAGAAAAGACATTTGTTTTTCTCTAACAGGAGGACAATGAACCCAGCAAAGTGTTTGAAGAACCCAACTCGGACAGTGGGGATGAGGCGAAAGGACACACTGGAAAGGTACTCGCAATTCACTCTATGGCAGAATATTGCTCCTCCATGGCCCATGAATGAAGCAATGAACTGAAACTTTTATATTTATGTTGAAGTCACCTGCCATTTAGCTTACATTATAATTTGAGAGCAATAATCCATAACCCTGCCCTGTTATTCATACTACTTTATATGGTTTTGAAGGGCTTTTTGAGGACTTTTGGCCATTTTAAAGACTTTTTTTGATTTACTAATAGATATACTAATAGTTAATTGCAATGGAAACCCAATTTTTCATCATAAATTCACAGTTTTAGTACAATAACCTGTTTAATCTGAGTGTGTGAAACTATTGGGGTCAAATAAGAGTAAAACATTGAGAATTATCAAAATAGTATTTGCTTTCTCCCTTCCTTCCTTCCTTATTTGTGTATTAAAAAACACATTCTAGCGCTCATCTTCTATAATTAAGCATTTTCCTGTGTTTTGAACAGTCAACCAACCTGGAGCTCTATGACTCAGACGGCCCTCCCAGTTTCGCCAACATCACCTGCACCTACAGCCAGCCCGACGCAGAAACCCTAACCAGTGAGTCCTGTTTAAACATGCTATTTAAAACCACTTTTACATATAATTTACTGTATTTACACGTCCGCCTTAGATCTGAGCCGTTCGTCCACTCCTTCCACGTTAGCCTGCGACCCCACGACCTGTCCCATCATCCCGGGCTGCGAGACCACCATTGACATCTCCAAAGGGCGCACGGGACTGGGCCTGAGCATCGTGGGGGGCTGCGACACCCTGCTGGTACGAAACAAAAGACACGAGATTCATTAGCACGCAATTTACACAAAACTTTAACACAACAACGTAAAGTGGCTGTGCATATTTTTCCATGTAGTTGAGCAAAATGTGTCCTGCTCCAGTTCAAATAAGACCGCTGTGGGCTGTCTGCAAAATGTTATAATCAGGAATTGCACTCTTAGCATGCTAGTTGTTGTTAGCATTACTATTGTGACAAAACTCTGCTTGCTCTAGTCTCTAAAAGTTGCGAAACATGCTTAAACTTAAACTCATTGTGGTGAATAATGAGAATGCTTAGGGAGAGACCACTTAAAACCATTTAAAACCAAAATTAAACCATTTAAAATTAACTAGACTTAGACGTAGAGAAAACTTTATTGATCCACAAGGGATATTTTTTTTCAAACTAGCTCTGTTGGTCAGACAGCACTGATTTGGTGCAGTGCCTGAATGTCACGTCAATGAAAAAGAACAGTGAAAAAAGGTCAGCATGGGAACCTAAATTCGGAACCACCTATTATGTCTATTAGGTCTATTTATAAAGTCCTGCCATATGGTTTCACTTTTACGGCTATACCAGGCCTGGGTAAGCGTTAGGATAGGCATCAGGTGTGAAGTCAAACATGCATAAAAGGAAAAACCCTACAGTTATTCATGACCAAGCCTTGCTCAAGATCTGGAGATATGTAGATAATACGTCTTAGCTTTAAAAAAATTTAGGAGGTGGATACGCAGAAGGAAATAGACTACTTTGGTAGAATACTTTGGTTAGGGCTGGGCGATATGGCAGTAGAAATCAAATTGTGAGCTCATCCTTGTGACGATATGCCATTATAATGAAATCATCAGATCGTGATTCAATAATTTTCTATTTCATGCTCCTCAAAGTCAAAGTCTTACAAGTATTATGATAAAGAAATCTTGATCTGGCTTTAAGAAAATTGTGTTTGATTTTGCTGTGGTTGTTGTTTTTGGGGTTTTTTTGCACATCGCTCACCTCAACTTATAGTAAGTATTTCAGAAATAATAGCAAAAAGTGAAATTGATGCTTAATATTTTACCACTAGATTTACGTGCATCAAATTAACATATTCTTATTAATGGATGTTAAACAGTAATAGACAGTTTCTGCAACAAATTAACAAATGCAACTTCATGGGTCAATGACATGACATCTTTCCAACTGCAATTTCTTCAATTAAAAAGGTTCAAATTTCATAATAATTCCCCACATACTTGTAGTACCTCTGACCTGCATGGAACCAAATCATCCAAATCATTTTTTCAGAAATCATGAGTTATTCTGCATGTTTTTTGTGCTTAAAATGTTAAGATGTCATGTGGTGCGACCATCAGCCCTTAACTGCTGATTTTTAAACTTCTAAGTCAAATCAAATTTACTTTCTTTCTTTTTTGGCTAGTGTTTTTAGTCCCACATGAAATTTCCCCCATAATATTCAAACAAATATTGCCCGAGTGTGTCCATTTTTTCAAATATTCTGTTTTCATGTTTTCAAATATCAATATTATGTTCAGAACTTAGATTCCCAACCATGTTTTAGAAAATATAACAGTTTTAAGGTTATTCTTGGTCGCACCACATGACATTTTTTTAAGGTTGTAGCCAGTTCATGTACATAAAAAATCACAAAAATGCTTAATATAAATGTCAAAGATAGATTTATGCAGACCTGACATTGTAAATATTTGAACAGAAACTCAATTTTATGTCATTGATCTAAATTTGAGGCTGCTACCCCTGTGCCACCCACTTGGATTCTTTTGCGGTGCAGGAGGTTTGAAATAGCCGTGGAAACTGAGGAATGTAGGAAATGATGTTGTCACAGACGCTCTCCTCCTTTGGGCCCATCCATTCTGTCTGCTCACTCAGGCCTGGGCGAGCGAAGCATTGTCCCGCCTCACCACAGCAGACAATATCTACCTCTGGAATGTGACCTTTGAACCCAAGAGCATATGTAGCACTGGGAGCCACATACTACAGGCTAAAGTAAACAACGAGTGATACTTCCTACTTTGGTCTTGGTGCTGTGGTGTTTAAACCATTATCACAGGGCCCGGAGAGGCTGTTTATTTAATTTGACTTAAATGTGCACCCTGTAACACCTGCTCGTCTCCATGAAGATGTCACCGCAGCTTCTCCAAACTGTATAAAGAAGTGAGACCGTTATTGTAGTTTTAGGAATATAATTGTTTTAATGGACAAAATTGCAAAATGTAGGTTAACATTTTAGGACCAAAATGACTTACACTCTGTCTGTAAATGCTGCAAAGTCAATTGGAGTTGATGGAGCCATTCCCATAGTCTTACTTCCTGTTCTGAACATGACAGCGGGTTTGCTCTGTTCAGTTTTATATAGAGTCTATGGACTTTTCCTTGAACGTTCATACCACAGTTTGGCACTAAACTTCACTACTTCAATAAAAACAAATGCTGAAAAAGAGAGTTTCATGTTTTTCGAGCACCTATAATTCACTGAATGCAATGTAGACATATTTAAAGCCATACTGTGGAACACTGCATCTCCATGGAGACAAGCAGATGGCAAATCCCCCCTAAGAAAAGTTACAAAGGGCATCTTTAAGTCAAATAATACGGTGTTACGTACACATAACATGTCTTCTCGTATTAGTTTGCGCTTAATAGTTCTGCCTTCCCATTACAATAAAGCCATTTCGCATTAGATGGCTAACGAATGAAGCTAACCTGGCCATTACACACATGAATAACCCAGACTTTTATTACCTATTCACCCTTACCTCGCTCTATCTCTCCTGTGTCTCCTTTATTGACTGTGTTGTTTTCTATCTCTGCAGGGGGCGATCATTATCCATGAGGTTTATGAAGAAGGGGCTGCCTCCAAGGACGGTCGGCTGTGGGCAGGAGACCAAATTCTGGAGGTACTGAAGTCTGTGCGGTGCAATAAGCGAGATACGACCTAGATACACGAGCGGTTAATTAAGTGCCTGAGGAGTTGGCTTTGTGTGTTCAAACAAATCAAAGAATCTTGTAATTTTGGGATGTTTTTTCAGCTCACTTTTAAAATTGAACGGAAGGCAGAGGTAATTGTCGTGAAGAGCCCGGATTAGGTTATGTATGAGTTCCTGACCTCGCGTTGACCTGCGCTCACCACACAGAGGCAGTGGGTGGAGATGCGTATTTTGTATGTGAATTCAGAAGCACACACGCATGCATGCACACTCAGCCTCATGACTTTACTGCCCTTTTCTATTCATTTT
This sequence comes from Scartelaos histophorus, assembly GCA_000787155.1. Lineage (NCBI taxonomy): Eukaryota > Metazoa > Chordata > Actinopteri > Gobiiformes > Gobiidae > Scartelaos > Scartelaos histophorus. Next base: position 58,303 of record KN511257.1, read on the forward strand.
TGTGCCAACGCCAGTCTGCTGTGCTAAAAGAAAAGTTAGCGGAAAAATAAGTTAAAAGGAGGACTTTCCCATTGCATTATTAGCTGCTATGGGGAAAAATGCTTTAAATGTGCAGGGCTTAAGATAATGGGTTATTTCCTTTTGCCTGAAGTAGGCAGAAAAACATTGTAATTGTGTATTTAAGTGTTTTGTGGGAAGATAATGTTCCAGTTAAGTGCGCAAAATATTGAATACGCCATTGGTTAGGGTTGAACGAAAAGATCAAATAGTCATTTTTCTAACTTGCTTCACAATTAGATGTAGCTTTAATTTGGGGAAACTGCCTCATTGCCTCATTTTTTCTGACCAGTATTGCGTTTGCAGTTACATTTGCATTTCGTTTTTGGAGTGGAGCAATCCTGGAAGATTGATGGATTAACAGACTGTTTAAAAGTGTGAATTCCTTTCTGAGTACGCCTTTTAAACATGTCCTGGAGCATTAACATTAGAGAGGAGACTGAAATATGAACTGCTAAATTACCGCTAATCCAAGAATCTTGTGCGTTTCAGAACATGTTTGTAGAGGTCTAAAGTACAGGCTGAGCACATTTTAATGTTGTAATTTTGCTGAAGACGTTATGTTAAAGGCACTGTAGTCTACCTCGTTTTTGCCGTGTTAATAAAATGTGAAAAACAACCATGCTAATGCACACTTCCTGATTATCTGACAATAAACCGCTTTATAACTGATAGACAGCAGCACACAGAGGGCAATTATTTTTTCCATTTGGCCCACATGAGAAACAGAAAATATTGTGGAGGGCCTCAATTCTGTGTAATTTTAATGTATTTCTTTATAAAAAGCAGTGAATAGCATTGTTTTGTTGCGCTGGTGAGACTGGTGAGAGTTTATGTTATGACTAAGCAATGAAAAAGTGAGGTTGCCTTACAGAAAATGCCATATAAAAACAGCTCTAAAATAAAAGCAATGCAGCTTTAGAAATATTTTTATTTTGTTATTCCAAATTGGCATAAATGGGCCGGTCAGAGTCATTGTATGTGGACCGGGAGCTGTACAATGCCCAAGTCTGGATTATACAAAATATCTGGGACAAATTTCACTCAAATAATTAGAGTCTTTAGAGAAAATTAGAGAAATCTGCGGCTACACAAACAGCAATTTCCAATTCAATATAATAACTCTTACAGCTATAATTTTTAATACACATACAATACATAAGATATTACTACGTCCTGTTAGATTAGTAGTTTCCTTCTGCCAATAGCTTTGGCCTACAGATTTATAACCTTATTGGCAGTGGATACGTCCTGGTCATGAATCCGTCCATGGGAGTGGATCTCTCCTTCACTGTGGTTATCCTCGAGGTTTCTAATTTTTTTTCCCAACTGTTTTTTTTTGTTCTCCCTGAGGTTTCTCTTTTTTTTCCCCACTGTTTTTTTTTTTCAGAGTTTTTCTTTGCCAATGAAAGAGGGTCTAAGGACAGGTGATGCTGGGACAATTATCCATTTGCCTGCTTGTTGTTGGACATTCTGTATTTTTGAATTATTCATTATTATTATTATTATTTTTCTTATTCTGCTTCATTATCTGACATCTCTGTTTGCTAAATTAACAGTTTTGTGAAGCCCGCCGAGATAACTGTTGTTGTGATTTTGGGCTATACAAAAATTTATGGAATTGAATTAAAACTAATATGTCTTTCTATATTACAGGTGAACGGTATTGACTTGCGAGCTGCTACGCATGATGAAGCCATAAATGTCCTACGCCAGACTCCGCAGAAGGTCCGACTCTCGGTCTACAGAGATGAGACTCAGTACAAGGAGGAGGACTTGTGGGACTCCTTCTCCGTGGAGCTGCAGAAGAGACCTGGACAAGGCCTGGGTCTGAGCATCGTGGGCAGGAGGTCAGGGACTTTCTCTTTGGGTTAGATATGATAAAACGTTAGAGTAGCATAGATAGACTGTAAAGTAAAGTGCTAATAAATTTCAACTCAATTTCTATACTGAGGAATAGACTAATGCTGATTCTGTTACCACAATGATAATTAAAAAAGTTTTCTTTACACAATAGCATGTAATTTTCAACATTAAATCATAGCACTTTTATATGTGTAATCCCTCAGTCGTCCTGGTAGGCTCCATAGTGGTTCGTGGGCGTATACTCGTCTATGTTTTTGGTTTTATACTCTAGATCATTCTAAAGCTGTATATATATAAAGGTTCATTTATGTCCGGTAAATGGGTCTTTTTTAGTATTTTTTCATATTGATGTAGTTTTTATACTTGTTTTAGTATTGATCCAATTTTCAGTACTTTTGCCAACTAGCAGTGTATAATATGTTTTCAATAAGGAAACAAGTTAATTGTAAAACTTTTTCTTTTTAATGCAGATCACGGGAACACAGGTAACTGACAATGAAACAATGGAAAGCTTATGTCTGATTTGCTTGTAAGCTTAAAAGTGAAATTGCCTTAAAATTTCCAGTCTAGATTTATTTCATTTTATTTTATTTTATT